>PVHX01035730.1:0-11321 GCA_004024805.1 Geosciurus inauris
AAACCAGATACATACAAGGCTGTGCTTGGCACCGTTAGAGATATACAGGTGGATAAGACCCAAGCTTTGCTTTGGAGAAGTCAATAGTGTGTTAGAGAAGAAATGACCAGTAAATAAATGGCTGGGATGCAAAACAGATTAAAGACCTAAGATTGGATCAGCAGATTTAAGCTGAAGAAGAATTCTGGGTTCTCTCCAACTCTTACAGGCTACAGTCAAATTACTTTATAATTAACATGAGGACCACCATTACAGAAAGCACAAATCAGAAAACAACTTCAGGGGGTATATGTGGAAAAACAAAGGGTAGGCTGAATTGCTGAGATTCTGCTGATAGGAGGTTGTGCTAGATTATTTAAAATGTCCTTCCATACCTGGCATGGTGGTATGTGCCTGTAATCCCAATTACTTGGGAGGCTGAGCCAGAAGGAACACAAGTTCAAGGCCAGCCTCTGAAATTTAGCGAGACCCTGTCTCAAATCAATCAATCAATCAATCAATCAATACAGGACTGAGAATGTAGCTCACTGATTAAGTGCCCTTCTGTTAAATCCCTCCTCGTGTTCTTCCATGAATCACGTCTTCCTGTGTCCATGCCCTATCATAACAGGGTTTTGCACCTTCTCCTGTGAAAAGGTAGTATTTCTTTCTCCTCTTGAATATGAGCTAATCTTTTTATTTTAAATATCTTTATTTTGTTTATTTATTTTTACGTGGTGCTGAGGATCGAACCCAGTGCCTCACGCATGCGAGGCAAGCGCTCTACCTCTAAGCCACAATCCCAGCCCAAATACGGGCTAATCTTATGACTTGTTTGATCAATGGAATCATCAAATTTACATGCCAAGAGCAGGGCTTTTTCAACATAATAAGTACTTTCTAAATCCAGAGGAAAAAAAAGAAAACCTTGCTCAAGGGCTGGGGATGTAGTTCAGTGGTTCAGCACTTGCTTAACATGTACAAGGCTCTGGATTCCTCAGCCTCACAAAAGAAAGTGCTCAGTTCTTTGATCCCTTTAAGGTATTACTTCCTCTGCTACCACTTCATTGTCAAACATTTGCTGTCTCTCTTTCATCTAGGTGGGGCCTTGTGATTAGTCTCATTTCTGGGGTTGAGCAATTAAGAAGTGATGGGATTTCTCTGTGTTCTCTCTACCCATCCCCTGTTTGTGAGTGGACAGGGTGACTATGAAGCCATGTGAACATAGTGGAGGCCCCAATGAAAGTAGTTTGATCTCTGAATTATTGGCTGAAGCAGAGTTTCCTTAGCAGATGATATTATATTTTGCTATGAGGGAGATACAACAATTTATTGTATCAAGACACTGAGGCATGGGGCTTGGATGAAATAGTATCTCATAGAACCAGTTATGTGCACCTAAATGTTGAGCACCACATGAAACAAAACACAAACCCCCCAATTTACAGTGTTTGCTGATTTCTGTGGTAGTTCAAACTACCAAAGTGATGTCTCTGAACTTGAAGTTGGGAAAAGATGCTACCTAACCATTGACTTGTGAGCCTGTACAAACCAACTCCAGCACACCAGTGTGTATAACTTGCTGTGACTAATTAACTCTGCCATCTTCATCACTGGCTAAGTTTGGTGAGAATTCAGTTAATCTGTTACATGGAACCCAAGACTGGATAAAGCCTGGATCACCCTACCATCCTGCTGACTACATTGAACTATGACTTAAGTGTTTAGTTTCTGAGATTTGAGGATTATTTGTTAAAGGAAATTCAATACTTCCTTAGCACCTGGCACTGTTTCTTGCATTAATATCTGAAAATTTGAATTCTCAAAGATGATTATAATAAAATTTGGGTAGCATTCAAGTCTCATATCCATTTTGTGTTTACTCTTAAGATTGTAGACTAAAAATGTGCAGAATCCAAATAGTAATAATATCCTCCTCTGAAATGTAAATATACATATACAGTCATCAGTCAGTATTTAGGCTGGGGGAGAGAATTATTTCCAGGACCCCTGTGAATACCAAAATCAGTGGATGCTCAATTTCCTTATATTAAATGGTATATAGAAACTAATTTTCATAGGACCTGTGCACATCATCCTATATACTTTAAATTATCTCTAGGTTATAACACCTAATAAAATATAAATGCTGTATAAATAATTGTTACACTCTGTAGTTTATGGAATGATGAGACTGTACATGTTCAGTACAGATGCAATATTTTTGCATATTTTTAATATGTGGTTGGTTGAACCCACAAATGCAGAACCCACGGATTTGAAGAGCCAAAAGCACTCACATTTTTTCTTTTCTTCACATTTATTGTAAGATAACAAATAATTCAAAATGAGATATATAGCCATATTAGCTTGATACATACATGCTGTTGTTTGTATCCTTTAAAGTTGGTTTGCCAAAAGCAGACATGCATCTTGGCTGATTAGCTGCAAATCAGTGTCCTGCCCTGTAAAATGAGGATGATGATCTCTATCTGTAAATTGCTGTCATCCTTGAATCTACGAGAGTTCAAGAGGGAAAAATATTTTTAAAAGGACTGTATACTATGTTCTAGACTTAATTTTCTATTTTGTTTCCTCCTAGCTATGAAGTTGTTTTGAAAATGGGACCTTAAAATAAACAGAGAAACTAACAGAACTGGGTCCTTGGAATACTGAGAAGGAGCCCAAAGACGTTAAACATATCCTAACATGCACAATGCAGAACAGAGGGCAAATTGATTGTGAAATTCCTGGAGAGGGGTTTTTTTAAGCCATAAATCCTCCAGCAAATAGCATCAGGATTTGGATTTTAAAAAACACTCATTTTGCCTTTTCATTCAAGTCTTTTTCTTAATATATTATACAATTTTGGAAATGCACACCATCAACTGAAATATGTATGTTACAGGTTAAATTTTTTCTTTAGTTCTATGTTTAGTCTTCTAAGTAATTAAAACGTGAATACTGATGAATCAGTATGTGTGGATTCAATCATTAAAGAGGAGGGCATTTCTACAAGAGATCAAGCACAAACCTGAATGGTAACTTTGACAAGAGGCCATATATGCCACATAACAGATGTAAGAAGTTATAAGAAATCCTCCTACAAAGCAGCAGAAAAATGCAGCTTGAACAGTTTGTCCAAAACTGTCACCCTAAAATTTGAGTCTGGGATTGTTCTCTTTAAAATGTTTGAAAAACATGGCCTTGAGAAGTTTTTTTTTCCACATTTCTGAATCAGACTCCTAAGACATATAATAATCGTTGTTAAAGAAAAAAATGATATTAACTTAGTAACAGCCAAACAGTAGGAAAGAACATGGGAATGAACTTTGCTTATTCATTAATATGATAACAGAAAAATATACCAAACTCTTTGCATCTGAGTTAAGAGTTCAAATGAGAAAAATCCAATTTGCCAAAAAAACTAAATAACTCAAAAACTCATAATATTGCTGATTATTTAACTTTGATTCAACTGCTAAACATGCAAGACACATAAACTTGCTAAAGTGAATTTCAGGGCAAGGAATAAAGTTTGGGGCATGTGAGCTCAGCTTTCCTTGGCTCATGGGCAAAATCCTTTTTAGTGGCAGCTTTCATAATGGCTGTGAGACTGGCATGGTGGCACATGCCTATAATCCCAGTGATTTAGGAGGCCGAGGCAGGAGAATCCCAAGTTCAAGGCCAACTTCAGCAACTTAGTGAGATCAAAATAAAAATAAAAATGTTGAGGATGTAGCTCAGTGGTAGATTGCCCCTGGGTTCAATCTCTAATATGGAAATAAAACAAAACAAACAAACAAAACATAATGGTTATGGCTCAACAAACTGCTGGGGCAAAAATTTCTGGGTTAATCATCTCTGTACCAAAGGGGCAAGAAAGTTTTTATTTAAATAGCAATTTGAAGTTATGATTGTTTTAAAATGCAGAATATTCAGCTTAATCATTTAAGCCACAGTTATTATATGCTTTATTTTCTAAGTGGATATGAATTATTTAGCTATTTAAAGCTTGATAAAACACTCTTCACTTTGTTTCTAATTTGGGATCTTTTTGAACTCACTTATATTTTTCATTTGGATGTTAAAAGTATTCTCTGCACCCATCAGGATTGTCCTTGAAGCACTGTCAATAAGTCCACATGAAGATCTTGAGCATCTCATAAAATTAGTTGAATTTCTTGTAACTGAACAAATCCATACTAAATAGAGTCTTACTGTGCATCATTTCATAAAGCCAAAATACATTCCTTGAAGAAAAACCATTTGGCAGTATGTGAAGTCAAAGGACAAATTCTTTAAAATTGCAAGTTTCTATATTAGTTAATGGATCAATAATTGTGCAGGACTAAAGAAGTGTGACATCACTAGCAATATTAATGGCTATAAGAACAACAAATGGTTCTAAAATAAGACTCATTTTAACATCAACATTGTCATATTTCACCAACACTAAAGTCACACATTTGGAAAATATTTTTAAAATGTAATGTTAGATGATCTTTTCACCAAACATAAGATAGACTCATCTCAGCAAAAGGGTATTACATTAAACTTATGGGCAGACTAATTGGGAGATAAGCTTTCCAGGACATTGCAAAATGGGCACAGAGAATGTCCAAGGACACCTGTGCACTTGCTCTGTTACCCTTTCCATACACACGAGACCTTGACAATGCTCATCACTTGTCTATCAAGTTTGTCTGTAATGTTCCAGGATGTCTCTAAATATTTCCTTCTAAGATTACACATTATTTTTGTAAATGCCTCCACATGGTACTGTGGCATAGAAAATGAATTTAAAAAATTAAAAAACTTTTAAAAAATCAAAAAATGAATTTCTTATCAGACACAGTGGCACACACCTGGAATCCCAGTGACCTGGGAGGCTAAGGCAGAAGAATTGCAAGTTCAAGGCCAGCCTGGGCAACATAGTAAGATCCTGTCTCAAAATCTAAAAACATAAAATAAAACATAAAAGGGACTGGGGTATAGCTCAGTGGTAAAGCACCCTAGGTTCAATCCCTAGTACTGACAAAAAAAGTAAACCTCTCAGATATAAAAAATAAATATTTAAAAAACCCACCTTTTCATGACATTAACAGCTTCCAAGAGATGCTAGGGCAACGGATGGAAAAGTAATCTCCTTTCTCCAAGAAGATATTATGTTCTTGCCTACATAAAGTAGGCATTCAATATAATCTCTCTCCGTGTGTGTGTGTGTGTGTGTGTGTGTGTGTGTGTACCCGTAGGTGCACACCCTCACCCACATATTGTTTCTTCCTACAGTTGCACTGAAATTGGTAACTGTCGTTCAGAACATTATGTGGGTATTATGAATGAAGTTTAACATTTCAACATATGGTTAAATTGAGGTGCAGGAGAGTAGAAGCTATGGGAGGAAATAAATGTATCAAAAACACATACATATTATAATGAATTTAAGTTAAAGGGAAGGCTCTGTTCTGGATAATGAAAAACAACTGAATATACACATTTACATCTTCCAAGGAGTCACAAGAACAAAGGGAAGAGAGAAAGGACAACAATAATAAAATTATGGAAGCTAGAAAACAGATGGATAGATGGTAACTGACTTAAGAAGCTCAACTCTACTGAACCTAAAGCTGGCACCAGAAAAGCTAAGAAACAACCTAGTTTGCACCTCAGAAAGTCCTTAGAGGCTGGGCGTGGTGGTGCATACCTGTAATCCCAGCGACTTGGAAGGCTGAGGCAGGAGGATTGCATGTTTGAAGCCAGCCTCAGCAATTTAGCAAGGCCCTAAGCAACATAGTGAGACTCTGTTTTAAGATTTAAAAAAAATCAGGGCTGGGGATATAGCTCAGTCGGTAGAGTGCTTGCCTTGCATGCACAAGGCCCTGGGTTCAATCCCCAGCACCACAAGAAAAAAAAATTAAAAAGGCAGGGGATGTGGCTCAGTTGTTAAGTGCCACTGAGTTCACTCCCAGGTTACCCCTCCCCCAAAAAAAGAAAGAAAAGAAGAAGAGAAATTCCTTAAGTTTGAAAATTGGTGGCAGCTGCAAAAATGATAGTTTAGGTATAGTTAAAAATAGGAAGTTTCATTGAAAATGTTTTTAAAAAGAAGTTGGGTTTTAGGGCTGGGGTTGTAGCTCAGTGGTAGAGCACTTGCCTAGCATGGGTGAGGCACTGGGTTGGATTTCTCAGCACCACATATAAATAAATGAATAAAATAAAGGTTCACTAACATCTAAAATATATTTTAAAAAAGATGTTGGGTTTTGAAATAATTCACCCCAATCAAGAGGCTGATACTACGTAGCAAAAATAATGAAGGTTTAATCATTGTGGGGAAGAAAAAGGATGTGTTTCTTAACTGTGTGGCAACAAGTGTAGCTGATGGTAGTTACATAATGAAGATACAGAAAATAAGGGAAATTTTATACATAATTGTTGACACAGCTTTCATTCTCCACTCAGCTTCCTAAATGCTCACAAGAGAATGTGAAGGTCTGCTCTTGAGAAGCTGATCAATTCAAGAGGGGAAAAGAAGACTGGATATTTCCTAGTTAAATTGATCAAGCCAATTACATTATACTGTCTCCCATAGTTGAAAAACCCTACTCATGTGCACAAAGCTGTATAATGTATTCAGACGGCCAAGGGTCATCAAACAGGAGTAACATGAAATAAAGTGAACAAAATGATGAAACAAGAAGAAAAAAGGCAGGAATAGACTTTCCAAAGGAAAAAAATTTAAAGGAGTTTTATATCCTCAGAGAAACAAGATATTATATCCATGAATCAAGAACAAGATGGTTGCTGGGCGTAGTGGTGCACACCTGTAATCCCAGCAGCTCAGGGGACTGAGATAGGAGGACTGCAAGTTCAAAGCCAGCCTCAGCAAAAGCGAGGTGCTAAGCAACTCAGTGAGAACCTGTCTCTACATAAAACACAAAACAGGGCTGGGGATGTGGCTCAGTGGTCGAGTGCCCCTGCGTTCAATCCCCAGTACTCCCTCTCCCCCCCAAAAAACCAAAAAAGAACAAGATGGTATGAGAAAAGAACATTCAGAATACACGAGCCAATGGAAATAAAATAAAAATTCAATAGAAGCTGAGAAAATAACTCATAAAATGGAAAAGGAGACAAAAAGAAAAGGGTCAATTCAGAGATCCAAATCTGAATAACCTTTGTTAATTTTGTTGAAAGAAACTGAAGTATGTTAAATCATATGCTGAGATATTCCGATGAGGTCTTTTTTTAAAAAAAAATATTTATTTTTTAGTTGTAGGCAGACAGAATATCTTTATTTTATTTTTATGTGGTGCTGAGGATCGAACCCAGTGCCTCATGCGTGCTAGGCGAGCATGCTACCACTGCGCCATAACCCCAGCCCCCCGATGAGGTCTTGTTACACAAATTGTTCCTTTTTAAAAAGTCTTGGTTATTTTTTTATTTGTAGTTTGACTTTCTTAAAGTTGTGGGGAAATACAGATAATTTAAGAGGTAAATAGGTCATTAAGATTTATGGGAAAGAGCAACTGCTGTCCTGCTTTCCCGTTCCTATGTTCGCCAAACACAAAATGGGGAAAAACAGAAAGAAAGACATCATCAACAAAATAATTCCAGAACCTTCCCAAAATTGAAAAACTGAAATCTCTAGTTTTAAAGCTTTCATCACAAAGGAAGCAGATTCATATCAAGGCAGAGATTTAAAACTTTTCAGAGAGAAAGAGGTGGAAAAAAACAACAGCAAGAATCAACAGATTTTATATAAAGGATTATGGATTATTATGATATTTTATTTGCCCAGTAATATTTTCAAAACAATGGAACAATGTCATCAAAAGGAAAAATAATTTCCAACCTAGAATTCTACATCCAGTGAAATTAAGAATTAAGTATGAGGGCAAAATAAAGATACATACAATCTAAAATTTTACCTCCTATGTGCTCTTGGATGTGTTCACCAAAAATACAGTGAACCAAGAAAAAAGAAAACATAAGGAAATATGAAAATCAAATCAAGAAGAAGGGAAAATAAAATAAAATAAAATCCAAGATGGTGATGGAGGGAGTTTCTAGGATGATGGTATTCAACAAGGTCTATGGAACAAGATGTCCATATTTAAGCAGGTGAGAAATCATGTGAGAGATTTCTCTGAAAAAAATGAAAGAATACCTAATGTATTCAAATTAGATATTAGAGATGGAAAAGAATCTTGGGGGTGAAATATTTGTAGGTATATAGAAAACTAAGCAAAATTTAAAAAGAAGAAGAAAATTATTCCAGGGGAAACAAAAAGTTATGCAGTATAGAAAAAGCAGTTATAGTGAGCACAGTGGGAGAGAGGAATAGCCCCCAAATGTTTATGGATTCTATATAATGTCAAACAAAAACCCACTAGGTTGTTTTATAGAAATAAAAAAGCTGGTTCTAAAATTTATATGAAAATGCAAAATATCTAAAGGAACTACATGTAACTCTCCTTGTGTCAGATTTTTTTTATAGCTTTATTTATTTATTTTTATGTGGTGTTGAGGATAGAACCCAGTGCCTCACACTTGCAAGGCAAGTACTCTGCCACTGAGCTACAGCCCTGGCCCCCTTGTGTCAGATTTAAGAAAATCAATTCACCTAACATTTCATGGTCATTCATCACCTTAAGCACCAATGCAGATTAAATTAATTCCCTACATTTCAGCAGTTTATCCAATATGTGTGCAATGTATGTGTTCTCATTTTCACTTAGGTTTTGCAGCAAGCTCCCTAGCCTGCTACAGGCTAACTGAGCAGGCCTTTTGCCCTGGCACCTACCTATGCTCAGCCAGTAACCTTTGAGAACATCCAGCCCCATCCTGGAAGCCCTCACTAGGGACACTAGGGGCACAAAGTTTCTCCAAATCCAACACGTGTACCTCGAAGCAAATTAAAGAATTTAAGAGGGAGGACAAGAGCTGATAGTCCCAAAAGCAAGCAGTAGCTGGAACACATTTGGTGAGCAGGGCAGCATTTCCTTTTTTCACTGCTGCCAAGATGGCTGAAATTAGTCAAATTCAGTACCAAATGGAAAACACCAAGGTTATTAGTCAGCAAATGAGGGTCTTAGAAAAATTAACAGTAACACCATCAAATGCTGACCTGGAACAAGAATTCTGAGGAGTTCCAAATGCTAGTGTTCCAGAAAACGTTGTCATGGCAGGAAACCATGAGGACATTCCGTTTTCAAGACCAGCAGATCCTGATCTTGTTCAGTCAACTACCTTTAAACCTCTGGCACTATAACTACACCTCATGTTCTCATATTAAGTGAAAGAGCACTAGATTTCTGGATTTAGAAAGACTTCTAATTCCTCAAAATGAAGAAATCCATGCAGTTAGTGAATTAAAAAGAGAGCCCTCTATGAGTGAATATGCTATTCATGGAAATGAATAGTTAGAAATCATTCCACTGTGACACCATCAACACAACAGGATCCCATCTGTCCTGTCCAGATGCTACCTGAAGATAGAGCTAATCTTGGTTCTGCTAGTGGCATTTTGTCACTTATCCAATCTTCTAGTCATAGGACTTACAACCATATCTTCGATGTGCTAGATCAAAGTCGCAGACCCATGTCGGGTGGCGGGTCTCCTGCTACCACTTCTAATCCTGACAGCATCAGGAATGACATTTCAAATATAGATACAGCGATTGAAGGAACTTCGGATGACATGACTACTGTAGATGCAGCTTCATTAAGACGACAGATAATCAAACTAAATAGACGCCTGCAACTTCTAGAAGAGGAGAACAAAGAACGTGCCAAAAGAGAAATGGTCATGTATTCAATTACTGTAGCATTCTGGTTGCTTAATAGCTGGCTTTGGTTTCGTCGTTAGAGGTAACCTCAGCTCCCAAAAATAATGTCTTGACAGCTAGAAGTACAGAGTTTGCAAACTTTTTTTGTTTCTGTCTTTGCTTTGTATGCCATATCATATAGTCTATGCCCTAATAATGCATTTCTTCCAGAAAGTAGTGGGGAAGGACCAGTTGCCATATATTCTTGTTACTCAGCTGTATTCACTTTTAACCCTTTCTATAGTAATACATACTTAAAATGTTCACTTTGCATGTTTTATAAATAGGCTCTAGTCTTTATTTAAAAAGGAATTGATTTTTTTCTTTTTCTTTTTTATCTTCATCAGCCTGCATAACGAATTCTCTGAATAGGAGAGAATGTGCAGAGAGAATGGATTTAGAAAAGTATATGTGAAGCCGGGCGTGGTGGCGCACGCCTGTAATCCCAGCACTTAGGGAGGCTGAGACAGGAGGATCGCGAGTTCAAAGCCAGCCTCAGCAATGGCGAGGTGCTAAGCAACTCAGTGAGACCCTGTCTCTACATAAAACACAAAATAGGACTGGGGATGTGGTTCAGCGGTTGAGTACCCCTGAGTTCAATCCCCAGTACCACAAAAAAAAGAAAAGTATATGTGAAAGAGTGACAATTTTTTGTTTTGTTTATCAAACACCATTAGACTAAATCATTTTGTTAATAGATGTTTTTGCATCCACATTGCAACGTTAACACTTTTGAAATCCTGATCTGGTGTCAGATTTAAGAAAATCAAGTTACATAATTTTCATGATCACATCATCTCAATTAAGCACCTGTGCAGATTAAATTAAAATAGTCCCTAACATTCAGTAGTTTATCTAATATGTTAATTGGAAGAGCAATGTTTGTGTTCTTATTTTCACTTTAGTTTTGCAAATGGTTTCTATAAAGTTCATATTTACCAAGTCCATTTAAGAATAAATTAAAACCTACGGGATATGGTACAAATGTAGTATATTTAATAAACTGTCAACCAAAACAAAAAAATTAATAAGTTTTGAAAGTGAAGAAAAAAGTTAAAGGACTTACACTATAAATTTCAAGTCTCATGATAAAGCTTCAGCAACCAAGACAATGTGGTATTGGCTTGAAGAGAGAACTATCTGTCCATAGAACATAATATAAACCATATAAGTAAATCCGTGCACATATAGTTAATTGATTTTTTTAAAGAGAGCAAGGTAATTAAGCAGGAGTAGGAAGATAGTCTTTTAAGGAGAAAGTGTTCAACAAATTTGAAAGTCTACATGAAATTAAAAAGAACCTGGAACCTTATTTTATACCCCATACAAAAATTAATTAGAAATGGATCATAAATCTTAAAATCTTAGAATTATAAATAATCTTTAAAGATAGCTGGGAACAGTGGCACAAGCCTGTAATCCCAGCACTTAGGGAGGCTGAGACAGGAGAATTGCGAGTTCAAAGCCAGCCTCAGCAACAGCAAGGTGCTAAGCAACTCAGTGAGACCCTGTCTC
>PVHX01035731.1:0-11323 GCA_004024805.1 Geosciurus inauris
ATATACACAATGGGATATTACTCAGCAATAAAAGAGAATAAAATTATGGCATTTTCAGGTAAATGGATGGAGTTGGAGAATATCATGCTAAGTGAAGTAAGCCAGTCTCAGAAAACCAAATGCTGAATGTACTCATTGATAAGTGGATACTGATCCATAATGTGGGGAAGGACATGGGAACAATGGTGGATCTCTGTTCACAGGGGTGTAAGGGGGGAGGGGGCATGGGGACAGCAAGGGTGATGGAATATGATGGTCATCATAGCCCTAACTTTATGTATGACTGCATATATGTTGTGATTCTATACATCTTACAACTAGAGAATTGATATGTTATCCTCTATCTATGTACAATGAATCAATTTACACTGTTAACATGTAAGCCTAAATAAAACAAAACAAAATAAATAAATAAATAAATAAAAATTAAAAAAATTAAAAAGATTGGCTATATAAAGTAAGCAACTTTGGAACTCTCACGTGTTGCTGGTGAGACTCTATAATGTTAAAATCTTCTTGGAAATAAGTCTAGCAATTTATTATAAAGATAAACCTGTCCACCAAGCAATTCCATTCCTTGGTATGCGCCTAAAAGACACAAAGACAAATATTCATGGAATTTTTTTTTTTTTTTGGTACTGGAGATTGAACTCAGGGGCACTCGACCACTGAGCCACATTTCCAGCCCTATTTTGTGTTTTATATAGAGACAGGGTCTCACTGAGTTGCTTAGCGCCTTGCCATTGCTGAGGCTGGCTTTGAACTCATGATTCTCCTGTCTCAGCCTCCCTAAGTGCTGGGATTACAGGCTTAAATATTCATGGAATTTTTGTATAATGATATTCATAGGAGCTTTATTCATAAAAGCCCAAATTTGAAATAACCTATGTTTCTATAGAAGATTTGACAAAGACAAAATTGGTTTGGGTTTATACAATGAAACAAATCTATACAATATAAAGATATGAACTACTAACATGTGGAAACACATGGATGGATCTCAAAACAGTTATATTGAAAAAAACAACAAGAAACAAAAGTATATGCTGTATAATTCCATTTATGTGAAGGTCAGTAATAGGCTAAACAAATCTGTGGCAGTATAATTTAATATAGTAGGTTACCTCTGAAGGTGGGTTGGAATCAACTGGAAAGAGACAAAAGGAAATCTTCTGGGGTTATAAAAATCTTCCAATCCTTTTCTGGGTGGTAGTCGATGAGTTTATAGTGACATAATAAATTGATCAACTTGAGGCTTATGCATTTTACTGACCACAATTTCTGCATAAATGGAGCAATATTTGATAAAACATAAGGATAAAAGCACAGACATCAATTACTGATGGTATGATAGAGTAGGTACTTTTAAAAACATGTATATGCTGGATAAACAGCAACTATATGTTTAAATGTAATCATGTCAGGATAGAATAAAAGTACAGAGAGACTGAATTGCTGTGTGTAAGTGGCAGGAATTTACAGTAAGGTGAAAGCTGGGAGGTTAGAAGGGTTTGAGGAGAAACTAGACGCAAGAAAACATGGCAGAAAGTTAGAAAGTACTTCTAGCAAAAAATCCCTGAAGGAAGGACTGGTTAGCAGTGCTTAGATCTGTGATAGCTATAAATTGTTACATGTACTAACTATTCTGAGCTATAACCCCTTTTGAACACCAAATGTTTATTAAATAGGTGTTAGACACAACTTTTCTTAATGGTAATTTGAGGAAAATTATGAAAAAAGAGTGACATGTAGCATGCTGGGGATGATATGGGCAAGAAAAAGGATAGCAGTCATCAGGTCCATATGATAACAAGGAAATAGGAAAACAATACCCCATTCCTACCAATACATACACAAGTATTCTCTGAGTGCTTAAATTGCTTTTAGCTATTCACATTTTATAACTCTGAGAAATTAACTCAAATTGATAAAGTAACCCACACCAAAAGTATGCCCCATTGAACACAGAAATATTGGAAGCATTTCTGTTATAATCAAGAACAAGAAAAGATTGACTGCTATAACTCATTATTGTTTTGGAAGACTTTGGGTTGACATAAGGAGATGAAACTTATATACTGTTGAAAAGGAGAGACAATGTTATCATTATTTATAAGTGATACAGTCTTAGAAAATCTAAGTGACTTTTAAAAATATGTTATTAGTATTTGTCAAGATGGTGGAATAAAAGATACTATTCATTCAAATATTTAGTGAGTACCTACCATGTTCCAGGAATTGTTTTAGATGTTAAAGATAGAGACATGAACAGGACAGTATATCCTTTCCTTCACAGAGCTTTCAATCTGCTAGTGGTGGAAATAAATGGAAAATAAAATAAATAAGGAAAATATATCCATTGTTAGCTGATAAGACATGGAAGAAAAAAAATAGAGAAAGGTAATAGCAGAGAAAGCTGTAAGATATATTTGAAGACAGAGCTGCAGGATCCTGATAGACAAGATGGTGAATGGGATTGAAGGAATTCAAGGATAATTCCCAGGCTTCAGCCTGACCAATTGAAAGGACAGAATTGGCATTTATTGATACAGAGAGGACACTGAATGGAGCAGGTTTGGAGAAACAGATCCAGAAGTCTAGTTTTTTTGTTTTGTTTTGAAGTATTTTTTTTAGTTGTAGATAGATACAATGTCTTTATTTTATTGCTTTGTATGTGGTGCTGAGGATAGAACCCAGGGCCTCACGCATGCGAGGCAAGCGCTCTACCACTGAGCTACAATCCCAGCCCCAGAAGTCTAGTTTGAAGACCCCAAGCTTGTCTCATCAACTGGAGACAAAAGACAGTTTGATGTGTGTGTCCAAAATTCATGGAAGAGGTTGAGGCTGGAGATATAAACTAGGGAGTCATCAGTACATATACGATATTAAGACCAGGAGATTAATGAGTAATACAGGAAGTATGTACTCAGTACAGACTGAAAGGAGTAGTAGGAAGACCCAGTCCTGGTACACACCAAGGTTAAGAGGTCAAGGTAATCGGGAAACTCCCAGTGAAGAAGAAGGAAGCATATTCACCAAAATCATTCGCTTCTCTCCTATGACAATAATCCATTCAGAAGGGAAATAGAACATCCCCCACTTAAATCCATTAAATACCCAAGAACAAATTTAAGAGGAAATGTATAAAATCTATATTTAAAAAAAAACAATAAAATCTCATAGCAAAATATAAGACAAGACCCAAACAAGTAAAGAAATTTACCAAGCTCTCTCACCGGAAAATTTCATTCACAATATAATGATTTCAATCCTTCTCAGTGCAATTTCAACTAAAATTCTAATAGGTTTTTATCTCTAGAAATTACTTTAAAGCATATACAAAAAAATTTAAAACTGTCCCCCAAATTGTTTATAAGTATGAATAGTGAAAGGAATTTACTTCACAGGTATAGCCCTCTTTTTTTTCTCTTTCCTCCCCTTCCCTCACAATTTGATGGAGCTAAAGCAGTGCCTGCAATGGGAAAGGGGAATAATGGAGACACACAGTGGGTATTGGAGGCCATGTAGGGGGAAGAGGTGTCTGCAGAGCAGATGGGCCTGCATGGAAAATCCAAGCCCCCTGTAGGACCAGGAGGTCATCTGTATGTAGGAGCAGTGTGGGGTGAGGTGTTGGAGTCAGAACAGCACAGGAGGACATCCTTGCAGAGGAAAGGCCCCACTTGGAGTATAGATGGGTGGAATCCAGGCAGAACAAGGGTTTCCACAAGAGGGATGGGCCCAGTGCTGAGTGTCAGAGCTCAAACAGGGTGAGAAAGGCATCTGATTGCAAAGGAAGGCTGCTTGCTACAGAGGATTGAGATGAAGGAAAGTAAAGATGGCATCCAGCAAGCTGGCCTGGGCTCCTGGAGCCTGATGAGAGTAATAAGGGTATCCATGTAGTGTGGGGAGCAGGTCAACCCTGCATGAGGTGACAGAGTCCAGCACGGTGAAATGAGACTCTGTTGGTAGATGGTCTGAACATTTATGCCACCTAAAAATGCATATATTCAAATCCTAATCAAATTCAAATCCTAATCTCATGGCATCAGTAGATGGGGTCTTGGGAGGTGATTAGGTCCTGAAGACTGAACTCTTGTGACGGGGATTAGAGTCAATGTATAATTGACAATGCATTATAAAGTGCTTCTACTTATTGGTAAGGAAAAAACAAACTTTCTTTTAAGTGGACAGAAGTTATGAACAGAAGAGGAATACAGGTGGTCAATATAAATGAAAATCTTCCTCAACCTCATTAGTGGTCAACAAAATACAAATTAAGGTGACATATACTACCAGTTTGGACAAATTACAAAGAGCAATAAAATCCTGGGCTGGTGAGGAAATAAAAGCATGGACCTCTTTTTACATGGAATGTGTGGGGGTGAATTGCTATGACCTTTGGAAAATAACCCTATGGTATCTAAAACATGCCAAGGTAATGCACCCCAAGATAAGCTAATGATGAGGGATTTTACTTTTAAGAAGAAAAAATATTTTAAAGATCATAGTGTCAACATCAGTTAAAATACAAGCCATAGAGACACAATGTTTGGCAGTCTTTCTCCATAACTGTCGCCTGAGAAAATTAAACCCTACAGAAAATAGTCTTTTTAAGTTCTCCCAACCAAGATACTTAGCTAGTACCATTTCTAGATTCAATGGAGAGAAGTTTATCCATTACACTTAATGGGTAACTTATAGCATTGGTGCGTAATTCCTTCACAGAGTACACAAGGGCTTAAATAGAGAGCCTGGGGAAGAAGAAAGGTTCAAAAAGAAATCATGGGTTCCTGGCTTGGGACCTGAAAAGTTACTTCTGTTTACTGACATGAAAAGCACACATATTCCCCTTCTTTAGTGTAGAAACTTCTGTCATCCCCCACAACAAAGATTTATCCTGCCAAGCATCAATAGTTCCAAGGTTGAGAAATCTTGCTCCAGGAGAGGTTTCACACGGTAGTCCTTTCAAATACAAATCTTAACTTGCTTGCTTATTTAAAAAAAAAAAAAAAAGCCCAAATGGTTGAGGCTTCTAATTATTCACTTGATATGTATGGAGCACCTGCCCTGTGGTAGTGCTGGGTTGGGGTACGAGATTACAGAGATATTTCTACATACTACACAGATCTTGACAACACAGAAGTGATTGTGAAACACTGTCTTCCTGTCATCTCTAGGGCCAAGTCCAGTTAGCTGAAAATAAAGTTGGGGTGTAGGGGGCTGAAAAACTGGAGCTTGATTTTAGGACATACTGCTGGGACATCTAGGTAAATTGAGTAGAAAAGATAAGGAAAACATCTCAAATGATCAAACCCTAAAACATACACCTCCATTTTCCCCAACCTTAGTTGAGGGTAGTGAAGGCTAATTTCCTTCCTTATCAAAGACCAGTGTTTGACATTGCTTCGTGGATATTAATTTATTTGGGGAGATCTCAAAATCATTTTCCAGTCAGCCCCAAAGAGGAACAAAGTGGTTCTCTGATACAAGCTGGTCAAACTCCAGAACTTGGATCTGCTGCCCTTACCAAGCCCTTGGCCATCCTTAGGAGCCTCTCCCCAGGGCCAGGCAATGGCTGTGCTAACAGCTGACTGCTGGGTGAGGTCTGGCTCAGAGGGCCCCGGCAGGTGCCTCTGCATTCACTCAGCAGATTGGGGACTTGGTTGCTCCTCTCTGCTCCCACCAACGCCCCGCTGGTTGCTGCCAGAATTAATAACAGGAGCAGCAGGAGGCTTCACATCAGAATGGGGGCTGTCTGGATAATTATCCAGGGGTCTAGGACCAGTCAGTAAATTACTCCGTGACCTGGGAATTCAGCAGGTTACCACCATCACTCAGGCCTGCTCACTTTATTGCTCTCCCCTCCTGCTGCACTGATATTTATCTGTCTAGTCTACATTCAGAGCATTGATTTCATGCCTTTTTGTTTTCCATCTAAGAGGTGAGAAGTAGCCCCTTTGGGGAGACTAGTTCTCAGGTCAGTGGGATGGCTATAGTGACATGGGGAGGGGAAATACCGGAGCTTTTGTTTCATGCAATCATTGAGTGTGCCCAGGCATGTCAGCACCTGCTTTCTGGGGTGCTCCCAAATGTATTTCAGTCATTTTTGTAAGAGTTGTGATACTTCTGGTAAACTGCTTCGCATGCTGGGGAAGGAAAATGCAGAGGAAAACTCTCATATCACTCCCAACTCAATCCCCTATATTTTCACTATCCCAAATGAGAGTAGCATATGCAAGCTAATTTTCCCAAATGCAGGGTGGTCTTTCCTTTGGGGCATTTGAAGGAACTGTTCCCTTTACATAATCTTTACCTTTCCCTTTACCACATTTTCATCTTTCAGGTCTAAGGATGTCACTCTCCCCAGGAAGCTTTTCCTAACCTATCCATAATAGAATTGGATTCTCATCCTTCCCTGGGCTGCCATAATATCCTATTCCATATTATATGACTAACCTAGTTTGTGGCAATCACCTGTTTTCTATTCTGCCCTATCTTTCAGATTGTGAGCCTGGTGAGAACAAGAACTAGCCCCTATCCTTACCAGACCTCCATTTAAAGTATCCAGTGAAAAGTAATAAATAGGCATTGAAAGATACCTTCAAATTCTACCTTCCAGTCAAACCTGATTCCCAGCTTTAGCTCAGCCAAGACACCTGCTTTCAACAAAGAGAGGATCTTCAAAGTTCCGAATCAGGAACCCACAACTTCATTGCCAACTGCATCTCTCCCTCTTTTCAACTACTTTCTCTAAATGCATCTGAACATAATCCTGTAATTCTCATGTAATGTTCTCTTCAACTCCATAATTTGTCTGAAAAGCACAAGTATTCCTGGTTTGACAGGTTAAACTGCATTACAATCTTGATTAAGACACTTACATGCATTCAGCCTGGATTTCCTCTTGCAAAGAAAGAGTTCATTATCTCTGAAGGATCTTCAATCCTCAAATGTGTCTGAAATCTAGAGTATATTTTTCAATTCTGCACTATAAAGGCAGCAACAGTTCCCACTTTGCTACAAAACTCTTTTTGACAAACAGGATAGAAACAAAGTAATTAATTAAAAGAAATACCTTGCCTACTTTTTTTTCCACAAAGGTGCAGTGAAGGAGATTGCTCTCCAATGTACCCCACTCCACACTAATTGAAAACTGTTTCTAGTTCCTCTCTGCACAAAAATTTTCTGGTCAATGTGCTTTTACCTGTGCTGTACACTCTACTTGGAATGCCCTCTCTCTTCTACACACCTGGCACATTTGCAGTTCTGGGATGGAACCCACCTGTGGTCACTTTCTCTAAGAAGTCTTTCTTAACTTGGGATATAACAATGAGTAAGAGTTTAGACTATGAAATCAAACAGACCCAGAAATGTCCTAGCTCACCACTTACTGTGACACTGGGCAAGTGACTTGTTTGATCTGACTGAGCTTCAGCCTCATCTGTGAAATGGGATGATACTAATTTCTACTTTCCAGGGCTGTGGGGGTTGAATAAGGTAACTCAAGTAAAACATGTAGCTCAATGCCTGGAAAACAATAAACACTTCAAAGGTTTAGCTGCTATTACTAATACTCCCATCTTGTAATTAATCATTTGCAATGTACATTTCTCAGATTGCATTTTACATATCTGCATCCCTACAAGGTTACAGCTTCTCTGAAGATCAGAGCTTTTTTTTCATATCTTTATTCCCAGTAATATAATTTCCAGCATGTAAGTGGTGAGCAAATACTTTCTTGAGTTAAATTATACATCTATAAGAGTATTCTTAAAAGAATAATAATTTAAATTTTTGCATAAAGTAAAATAAAAACAAAAGTAAGTTATGTGCTAATATTGCAGATTGGCTGTGACACTTTCCAGTTCATGCTGCCATTTCACTTTGATTTTCACAATGAACTTATATGGAGGTTTTATCATCTCTGGTTCACAAATGAGAGAACAGATACTCAGAGGAATATAATTTTGTCCCCAAATCACAGAGCAGGTTGCAGAACTCAAACTGTTTAACTTTTCTCCCCTCTTATGCTTCCCTTGCCACCCACTTATCCCCCATCCTCCCCCACACAAGAGTAGCTTAACCATTCTTACAACTCAGAGGTAAGATTTTAAATAACATTTACAAGTTCCTGTCACCCAGCACCACCAGAACAAACCCCTTCTCCAAAATGCCATTCCCAACAGTGACCACAGTCCTTGCAGCTCAGGATGCTCTGTAGAAAGCATGCCTTGTGGTGTATGTCTTAGGGTCGGTGTTCAGAGGAGACGTTGCTTTCTGTGGGTGCTTTGGGCTCCTCCAGGCTTTTCCTGTGCTTTTGTGCAGCTGAGAAGGTGAAGCGTAAGGCTATCAAAAGCTGTGAACAGTCCCTACCTCTAGGGACAGGCATTTACTAGAAGAAAGAAGGACCAACGGCTTCCCAGAGCATTGTTCAGCCACATTAGAGAAAGGATTAAGCAGATACATTCAGCTATTCTAACAGATTTTCTTTAAGCCTTGAATACGCCTCTCACACTCACTCAGATAATCACATTAGTTTTGTCATTAAAAGATCCCTTTTATAGAAAGTACCTAAACCGCTTAAACCACCCAGAGAGGTTGCATACATTATCAAACACCAAGACAAACAAAAGGGATTTTCAGTCCCACATCTCAGTTCTCCCTATTATTTAAAAAAAAAGGGGAGGCGGGAATCAAGGTAGAAATGATCTTACAAATGGTGAGAGAATGGACAGCAGCTCTCCCTTCCTTCCCTTGGCAGTCCCCCTTCAATCAGAGCTGGGAAGACTGGAAAACTCCTTCAGCAATGAGGCCAGCAAGACACAGGAGCTAAGACAGAGATGAAGACAGCAGGGCGAGGAGCGGGTAGCAACAGGAGCGCTGGCCTCTTTGCCACAGGAAATTGTGTTTGAAACCAAAGAAGACTAGAAAAGCACAGGTTTTGCCACTTAGTAGATCTGTGGCCATGGTTAGGGCTGGCAGAAGTCACTTCATTTCTCTTGGCTTCAGCTCCTCCTTTATGAGACTGGAGATAGTATCTATCTTCCCTCCCACTCAGGGTTGTTGAAGTGCTCCAAAGAGAAAAAAGGCAGGCAGTGGAGTTCTGAGGTCTCTAAAGCATGATCTAGCATTAAAGCGGAGGTTCTCTTTTTATAGTCCCCATAATGATAGGAGCTGTCTGTTTTGTTGCTTTTCACATGTGATTGGTATCTAACTACTGGCATTTTTCTCAATGAAGAATGCTTTCACTGCCTTTCTCCCCAGTCCCCAATCGCCCTGCAAACTCCCATTCCTCAAGTCCAGCTTTGGACATTAATTCCCCTTTTCAAAGCCTTCCTCCAACCTTCAGGATAAAATTTTCACTGCTGCTTCCATGTTCCACAGCATCTTGAAAGCTACACATTCTGAGCACAATGTATTCAACAACCTGACATTGTGATGGTCTCTTCTCATACCCTCAAGTCTCATGAGAGCACTGGGCTTTACCTTTTAACTCTTCCTTCTTAGCACTCTACCTGCACAGGGTTGTTGCTAAATTAATGTTTGAATTAACAAATCAGATGTAAACAAACAATCTGAAGACTTGGCATTATTGACTTGGCAATATTTGGACCAGAGAAGAGGAAGTAACTTAAGAATCAGTCTCAAAAATAAAGGTTATTGAATTTTACAGGTGTTCATATTAAACATTCATTAAACCATGCTGATTAGAGGGTAAAATGTAAAACTATTTAATTTAAAACAAAAATTCTGTTTTCATTTTTCATCTCCTTTGCAGGATAAAACTTGGGGAAAGTTTCTTAAATTGTATGGAGAAGATTTAGGTTAAACTTGATTAACATTAACACTGTTGCTATCTGGGACCAGAAAATTCCATTATGGAGGGCTGTCCTTTGCATTGTAGGTTGAAGGGAAGGATGAAGGGAAGGATGAAGGGAAGGGAAGGGAAGGGAAGGGAAGGGAAGAAGGGAGAAACTGAGAGAGGGAGGGAATAAAAGAAAAAAATGGATGGTAGGACTACATTTATTAAAGCAGGTGAATATATTCTACTGGTTTACAGTCAGTCTTTCTCTTTCTTTCTTTCTTTCTTTCTTTCTTTCTTTCTTTCTTTCTTTCTTTCTTTTCTTTTCTTTTCTTTTCTTTTTCTTCCTTTCTTTTGTACTGGGTATTGAATCCAGTTATGCTCTATCACTGAATTACATACCCAGCCCTTTTTATTTTTTATTTATTTATTTTTATCTTGAGACAGGGTCTACCTAAGTTGCCCAGACTGGCCACCAACTTGTGACCCTCCTTCCTCCTCCTCCTCCTTGTGATCCTTGTTCCTTCCGAGTAGCTGGGGTTAAGGTACGTACCACTATACCTGCTACATGCTGAAGGCAGGCAGATTGACCTGACATTATGATACCATATGAAATGTCTTCTGTTAACTTTCAGGAGGGTTTCTGAAATAGGAACAATCTGACAACCTTTGATGATGAGAGAAGAAAGTCTGTCAAGTCATCTGGCTTCTCCCACGTCAGTAAGCTTATCTAAGGACGCTTACTGTCTACCCTTCGTGTTGTTGCACTTTATATCACACCAGAGCACAACGTTTCATTTAGAGTTTAATAACTTGAACTTATTGATTGAATGATACAAACTTTCCTTTGGCTATGAACCTCTACATTTCAGGAGCTACCAAACAAAAAATTGTTAAACCACTCCTCAAAATCCACAGAGAGAGTTTGGTGACATCTGTGTAGTGAAAGGGCCAGGTTCTTTGTCTCAGTTCTTTCTGCACATAACTGTGAGCCCCTAGTTTACCTGTGAGCCAAGGAGGGTGATGAAATATCCAGACGTCTGACCTCATTTTATTAAAACTATTTCCTTTTTATTATGAAACATCACTCCCCTCATCAGCTAAGGCATTTAAACTGGCCCAGAAACACTTATCCAGCAAAATTTTGTCTGAAAATATGCTTTCGTGTACTATAAAATCTATTTCTATATTAAGCCAGATCAGCAAAATATTTACCTCTATATTTTATTTGTTCCTTATTAAATAATTTTATACATTGTTATTAAGGCTATCATCTGCACTGAGGGACTGTATAATTAGTGCTATGAAACTTAGCAATATAGGTAGGGAAATTGAGGACTTCATTCATTATATCACACTTTCTCCTTTCTGAGGCTCTTCCAGGAAGTTCCTGCGTGGGCTTCTCAAGATCAATTCATCCGTTTTTATCTTATGTACAGTGTGAATTATTTAACTGACTTGGGTTTTGTTTGTTTTTTGTTTTTGTTTGTTTGGGTTTGGTTTGGTACTGGGGATTTAACC
>PVHX01035732.1:0-11320 GCA_004024805.1 Geosciurus inauris
TTTGGGGATCTGTGGAGGGTCCTGGAACCAATTCAGGGACCAAGAGATTAGTGTGGGTACTATTTGGCAATCTAGAGTCCCTCAGGAAATCTTTTTATTCTGTTCAGTGTCAGAAACAGAGTAGGACAATCAATTCAGTTGAGTTCAATTAAATAGGCGGTATATGTGTATTCTTCAGAGTTTTGTTTCTGGGGGAGGGGGCTTCTTGTTATTCCATGATATTGATGAGCTCCAGCGACCAAAATACACAACAAGAACGTAAAGATCAATTTGGCTCATGGATTCAGAGGTTCAATCCATGGTGGGCCAACTTCATTGCTCTGGGCCTAAGGTGAGGCCGAACATCATGGTGGAAGAGTGTGGTGAAGAAAAGCTGCTCAAACTCATGATGGGCAGGAAGGAGAGAGAGGTAAAAGGGCTATAGAGAAGATGCAGTCTTCCGGGTCTCACTCCCAGGGATCCACCTCTTCCAGTCATGCCCCACCTGCCACCCAGTTAGTCTATTCAAACTAGGATGGACTGATGGGGTCACAGCTCCCATGATCCAATCATTTAACTTCTGAATATTCCTACATTAACCTAGGAGTTTGGGAGGGAATATCCTGCATCCAAACCATTACACTAAGAGAAAACTGGTGGAATGTTGTGAGCAAGATATGCCATTAACACAGATCAGACACATTTATATTATTCCACAATGTCAGTCATTATTGAATAACAATAAATTTACTAACTACATCACTTTCATTGGCATTAGTTCACTGAACACTGGATACTTGGTTCGCGTGATAGCCATGAGCAGTAGATCACAGGTTCTTTTATTCCATTTCATTTCTTCTTCTTCTTTTTTTTTTAAATTTTCTTAGTTGTAGATGGACACAATATCTTTATTTTATTTATTTTTATGTGGTGCTGAGGATCAAACCCAGTGACTCATGCATGTGAGGTAAGCGCTTTACCACTGAGCCCCAGCCCTAGCCCTCATTTCTTCTTATTCTTTTTTTTTGGTACCAGAGATTGAACTCAGGGGTATTCAACCACTGAGCCACACCCCAGCCCTATTTTCTGTTTTATTTAGAGACAGGGTCTCACTGAGTTGCTTAGTACCTCACCATTGCTGAGGCTGGCTTTAAACTCATGATTCTCTTGTCTAAGCCTCCCAAAGTGCTGGGATTACAGGTGTGCACTACCAAGCCCTGCTCCATTTCAATCTTAAGTACTGATATCTATACCATTAAAATCACACATAAGGCTTTACACAATTATATGTGTGTGTGTGTGTAAGACATTTTACAGAAAAGCTAAGAAAGGTTCACAGCAGCCAGAGAATTTCAAGAGGCCTCACTGAGAGCAGTTGGAGAACAGATATAAATGCAAAAGGGTCACTGCAGGTGGTCAGATTATGAGCCAGCTAAAGAACTTGTTCTGGGCACAGAATTTATTCTAGACCAGGGCAGTTTCAAAGCAGGCTGTATCAAGCAGAGAGATGGAGCTGAGCTAAAACCCTGGGAAAAGAGTAAGTTCATCACCTGTCCATCTGGTGATGTATTTACTGGATAATCTGATAAAATGATGGACTGGTATCTGCCACAATACCACTATCTTAGGTGCCCTTCCTTTTATGTATTTCAGGTGAGGGGTTGCATCATTCAGTGGCCTCGTGTGTTTGATAAGCTTGTGGGCCTGGTTTCTCTCATATGGGTTTGATATTCACCTGCATCCATGTGCTTCTGATTCAATTCAGGAAGTTCAAAAGTAATTGTGTTTAATTAGTACAATTAACTTATTTATAAATATGTACCTTATTATTTTGTTGTGGGTTATTCTTGTTGATAAATTCTGTAACTCAGAGCTGGGCACTGCTGTTCTATACAACATGGAGTAACTCAGCAACACAATCAACTCTCCACAGTACAGTATTTGTTTTCTGGGATTTATTTTTATTTTTATTTTCTATTCCATTGTAGTCTGACATTTACACAAATAGAGTAAAATACGGCATCCCAGCAATGTCAAATTGCTATAAAACTTTCTAAACACAGTCTTTCATTCTCTAAACTCGTGTTGTCCTAAAGCATTTGAAGAATTCATAGACCACTTCCAGTCCACACACATCTCTTTAGTAGTATACGCCTAGCAGAGAGCTAGAGAAAAAGGAAAAACAAACAAACAAATGAAACAAACAAACACTCAAAACAACTAGCCTCAATATCAAAACCACAGGTGGAGTTTGGGGTGGAATTCTATAGTCACAGGTGAATCAGTGGTATATTCAGCCTTCCATATCCATCTGTCCTGCATTCTGGGATTCAACCAACCATAGATCAAAAATATTCAGAAAAAAAATTATATCTCTATTTAACATGTACAGACTTTTTCTTTTTTAAAAAATTTATTTATTTTTTTTAGTTGTAGGTGGACAGAATATCTTTATTTTATTTTTATGTGGTGCTAAGGATTGAACCCAGTGCTTCATGCGTGCTAGGCGAGCACGCTACCACTGCGCCACAATCCCATCCCCCAGACTTTTTCTTATCATCATTTCTTATAGTGTATTAAAACAACTATTTACATTGCATTTACATTATATTTGGTATTTTGAAAAATATGGAGATGACTTAAAATATATGGAAGGATATACCTAGGTTATGTCCAAATACTATACTGTTGTAAATAGGGACTTGAGCATCTGTGGATTGTGGTATCTGTGGTTCCTGGAACCAATCGCTCATGGATACTAGGGGATGACTGTATTTGGACCCATCACATAAACAGATGGAAGCAGGCTGGGGACAGGATGTTAACAGGCACCATAATTTGGCCAATGGCAGACAAACAGGTATTCTGTGAGAAAGAAGAAATAGAGATGGAGTACAAAGATTCCAGAAGGAAGAGGAAGAAGCACAGGCTCAATAACATGCCATGTGGGGTCATAGAAAGAGACTCCTTGCCCTGTATATTTTCCAGGGACACTTAGTTCAGTATGCTTTGGACAAAGCAGGCACAGAAATAAGTTATATTTTCTAGAAAAAATATTATCACAACAGTTAACATAAAGGGATTGGAATAATTTTCTTGGAAAATTTTCAGTTTCAGAAAACATTGCCATCGGGGCTGGGATTGTGGCGTAGTGGTAGCATGCTCGCCTAGCACGCGTGGGGCACTGGGTTCGATCCTTAGCACCACATAAATAAAATAAAGATATTCTGTCCACCTACAACTAAAAAAAAAATAAATAAATATTTAAAAAAAGAAAAGAAAACATTGCCATCATTGATGATACAGACAACTATGTGAACTATATAAGAGAACATTTTGCCATGATAAAATGTTTTTATTGTGGGCATCGAGCAGGATAGCCATCAGCCAGAGATTGCTATGGAGCACTTGAAAAGTAGGTATGTGACTGAGAACATTTTAATTTATTAACATTTCAAATTCAAAAAATTGCTGGGTGCCAGGCATACAGCTATAATCCCAGCAACTTGGGAAGCTTAGGCAGGAAATCACAAGTTCAAAGCCAGCCTCAGGAATTTAGTGAGGCCATAAGAAACTTAGCAAGACCCTATCTCAAAATTAAAAATAAAAAGGTCTGGAATGTGGCTCAGTGTTTAAGACACCTATGTTCAATTGCTGGTACAAAAAAATTTTTTTGAATTCATTAAAAGAATTTCTTTTTCTTTAAATGTTTATTTTTTAGTTGTAGGTGACAGAATATCTTTATTTTATTTTTATGTGGTGCTGAGGATCGAACCCAGTGCCTTATGCATGCTAGGTGAGCACGCTACCACTGCGCCATAATCCCAGCCCCATTAAAAGAATTTCTTTTGGGGGTGGGGGGTCTTGGGAATTGAACCCAGGACCTCATGCATGCTAGTCAAACACTCTACATCTGAAACTCATCTTCAGCCTTAATTCAAGGAATTTAAATGAAACCCAATGATTCTAAATATCTTCAAAGTTTAATCCACTGAAATTTAAATATTTCCCATGGGTAGTGATTATTTCCTTGGATGGATGTTTATGTGATTCATAGGCAAGTTTTGTTTAGAGTAAAAGACATATAAACTTTGGAGTCACTTGGACCAGACTTTCATCTCTAATTAGTAACTCTGTGACCCTGGATATGTTACGCACATTCTCTGGGTCTGAATTTCTTATTCATAAAATGGACATCAGGGGCTGGGATTGTAGCTCAGCGGGTAGAGTGCTTGCCTCGCATGCGTGAGGCCCTGGGTTCGATCCTCAGCACCACATGCAAAGCAATAAAATAAAAACATTGTGTTCATCTACAACTAAAAAAAAAGTCTTTAAAAAATAAAATAAAATAAAATGGACATCATAATATTTATGTTTCTGGCCCTTGTGAAAACTAAAAATGAAGCATGTGAATTGCATAGCACAGACTAAAGATTTAATAAATGGCAGCTATTAATAGTAAATGGTACAGGTCAGTATTCATAAATATAATTTAGTTATTTTGATTCCTCTGACCCGCAGCCTGAACATGGAATAAACTGTAAAACAAGCAACAGGAAATAACTCCCAAGGGCTGTTGCCAAGGGTGGAGTGGCCTCTGGGTCCAGCAACTGATAATGCTTTCCAGTTAGCAATTCTCCTATCAGCCTTACTGTGAGCTGTCCTTTTTTCTTCAGTGTGATTGCTTCTAGAAAATCCTCCTACTTCTATGCATTCCACTCCTTACTGCTTTTTCTATAACCATAGAACAACTAGAGGATGTTAAGGGGAAAAGACAAACGGAGCTTGTCCAATCAATAACTTTAATTTTACATACAATTCTAAGTAAATGGAGCCGATCTGAGAACTGAGGTTTCTTAAGTCTTTTTCTAGGGAAATAAGAGCTCAGATTTATAGACCTTATTTACCTTAACCATGACCAACTGCTGCAATCTCTTGGGACAAGTTTTTAAAAAATACAAATGCCTATTCCTCTTTCCCCAACCTGGATACCTGACCATATCACAGCACTCCAGGTGACTTTGTCATTGCTTGAAAACTACAGGTTTATGCCATGATTACAGGGGGAGTTCTGGACAGACAGGGCTGTCTGACCCCTAGTTTACTTAGAGATCTCTGTACCATGCTTGGGCAAGCAAACAGCTCATACATTACAAGGAGCCAATCCATAAATATTGGGGGAAATCTGAATGTTTGGCTGAAACTGCCCCTGGGGAATCAGAGCCAATCATTTGAGCAAGTGCCACTCAGAACTGAGTTTGCATTTCAGAATGTATTTTTCTGTCCTTTTCCTCTTAAGTTGCCCTGTCATGATTCTGGAGATGGTTCATTTCTTTGTACTCTCCTTTTGTGGGGCTCACATCTGTTTATGATACATTGTTGTTCAATTCATGGGCTTTTATACATTTGAAATTTCACTAGTGGTTGACAGACTAGGTACTCACCCAACTGGAAAAAAAAAAAACTACAGAAAACTTTATCTCGTATTTTTTCAATATCACATTTGCCCATAAGAAACAACTCCAGTAATCAGAGGCCATGGCAAACATATTACCTTCAACCCATTCCCACACTAGGACTAGAGCCGCTATTCGCAGTGACCTGAGAAAGGGCCAATACACATACTGATTAGTGTATGGATGCTTGCTTGGGTACTAATCAAATATTGTTACATACTTTTAGAGAAAAAAAATTTCTGTGAGACAAAAGAATTCCAAGAATTCCAATTCCATAGGTCAATGGCCCACTTCTGAACAATTCTTAGTCAAGAAAATTCCAGTAGAAAAAAATTTAATTTCAAGAATCCCTTTAAGTTTTGTCTACAAAAGAAGAACTATACAATGTCAGCAAACAATGGGGATTATAACAGCACGTTTTGTTGGAATAATTGTCAGGACAAAAGTTTTACTGGGATGTTCTGGTTTAGATATCTTACTATTTTCTCTCTGGTTCTAAAACTGCATTTTTATTGGTTTTGGTTTTGGAGAGGGCAACATAGGGATATTAAACCCACACTGGACAGTACTAATGCCCTAAATAAGAACCTTAATCCTATTAAATTTATGGCTTAACATATACTTTATCAAGTATTAGGCAATAAAAAGCTAGAAACCACTAGCTACATTACTGACTCTCAAAGCTTAAATCATAGGGGAATCTTTTATTATTTTAAAAGTGAATAGTTTGAAAGAAGTCTATGCCCAAATAGTATGAGGAAGAAATAAAATGTATTGGTGTACTTCTGCAGAAGTCAAACAGTTTTGATTGGTTTGAAAGGTGGCTGCCTGGGGGGGGTCACTGATGTCATCAAGACTTCTGCCTCCATCACTCACAGAGCTTTCTTTCTGCTTTGGCTTTGTTCTCTCATAGGCTACCTCAGCTACAGATGGCTTACATGGCATGAACACAAGTACTGCCATATCAGTCAGGAAAAAGGACCCCATGTTTCCTAATTAAATCATGTGTCCTCCCCACTTCCCATCTCTGTGTCCAGAGGATGTGATATACTTTAATTGGCAGGCCTGGGTCTTGTGCCTCTGAAAAGGCAGGGATATTTGTGTTCTGGTCATGCCAAATGGGAGAAGCAACGCCCAACAGGAAGGAGATAAGGGCAAAGAAGTTTCTTTTAAAAAGCTACTTTGGAGGAAGTAAAGATGGTTACATTTGCTATGGCAAAAATGAAAAATAACTTCATTCCCTTGGGACATGAACTTTGGACTTCTGGAGTAAATGGAGACCACAACATATTCTGTGATCAAGGAATGTAATTAGAATAACAAAGGAAGTTGCCACATAAAGCTCAGAATCACATCACTACTTAAAATGGCACTGTTGTAAATAGCCTGAAATTTAATATGGAACTCTGAGATTTATTTATTTGTTAATTTCTGAACTGGAAGAAGTCTATGCCCAAATAGTATGGGAAGCTACCTGATTTAAATACATACAGATGGCTTTTCTGGAAAAAAATGAGATAAATGTCACCATATATTATATATACTGAATGTGAAAAAAAATCTTTGCTAAATATTTTCGAGAAGAAATCATTATTTGGTGAATTCTTACCTTGTTCAGATTCAGTTGTTTTTTTTTTTTTTTTTTTTTAGTTGTTGATGGAGCTTTTTTATTCATTTATTATTTATACGTGGTGCTGAGAATCGAACCCAGTGCCTCACGCATGCTAGGCAAGCGCTCTACCACTGAGCTACAGCCTCAGCCCCAGATTCAATTGTTTTGACGAACATGGATTTCATCTTTTAGAGTTCCCAGTAGCAAAAGTAAAACTAACAGTAAGTTTAGCTTTCCCCAAATTCTTTTCCCAAGAGAAAACCAACCACGTTATTAAGCAAATAAAAAAATCTAAATATTTTAAGCAAATAATACATTGAGATTAATGCGATGCATCCCCCCCACACATCTGCTAAACTTTTTTTTTTTAAACATTTATTTATTTTTTTAGTTGTAGGTGGACAGAATATCTTTGTTTTTATGTGGTGCTGAGGATTGAACCCAGTGCCCCACGCATGTCAGGCAAGCACACTACCACTGCGCCACAATCCCAGCCCCACATTTGCTAAACTTTGAAACATCAGCCGGCCCACACTCTAGAGGCAGCACCATCACCTTTGAGATTTTTCGAAAGTATTGTTTTCTCTAAACACTTAATACTAAAAGGCCCATCTGAGTATGTGAAAGACAAGGAAAAAAAAATTGCCACAGATCAAGTGTCTCTGGGCTACTAGGTGAGGTTATGACATTTGCAACCAGGCTCTAGTGGACAGTAGTGACTGGTGTGAGCTAGGGTGGCAAGCTCAGATCCAGGGGAATTTTCATCAGGGTAGGAGCTGGTGTGCAGGTGCTTGTTTGGTAGAAAGGGTGGGATGGCGATAGGGGTAGTAGGAGTAGGGGTGGAGGTGGGCGGGGAGAAACCGGAACAGGAGTGGGGGTGGGGACTGGGGAGGTGGGGTTGGGAGCGGTTGCGAGCGGGACGGGGGCAGGGCGCTCTGGGGGCACACACAGTCGCTCAGGGACACGTGGTTTGCGTCGCTGCAACTAGGTCCAAGATTCCCTCCCTCGCTTTCCAGCAAATCCTCCCAGAGCTCTCCCATTCTGTGCAGGCCGAACGATAGCTGCCACTGCCGGATGAGCCCTCCGCAGCTCGCTCCGCTGGGTTTTCCCACGGCGGGGGAGGAGGAGGAGGAGACCGAGGCGGCAGAGGCGAGTATTCCATGGCCCCGCAGCTGGAGCTCGGCGCTGCTTCCCTCATGGGCCCCGACTTTACATCACTCTCAGGTCCTGGAGCCGGGCTCGCACCTCCGGGGACCAGGAGCGCGGACAAGGTAAGACTGGGCTGTGGGTGACTGCGGGGGGACTGCCAGTTGGAGTCCGGGATTCGGTCCCGGGGCCGCGCGGAAGCCTCCGCGGCGAGGCGGCGCAAGCGAAGTGGGTGTGCGCCTGTGCCTCCGCGCCCTGCCTGGGGCGGTCGAGCCCGGTCTAGGGACCTGAATGGCTCAATGGACCCTGGCGTCGTTCTGGGCCGCCGGGAGAGGCGCTCCGCCACTGCCGGTCTTGCGCCCCTTCCGCTCTGGGCTGCGCGTCCGGGGCTCGGCGAGGAGGCCAGGCACGGCGCCGGGCGGACTGCAGCCAAGTGGAGTCTGGACGCGCTGCGAAACCGAGGTGGGCTCGGGAAGCGCGCCTGCAGCTTGCTGCTGGAGGAGTGGTCCGCAGGGACGGACCTCCACTCGCCCCCCACTCCTTGCATGGTCGCTAATCTTAGTGCTAAATAATTACTTGCAGAGTATAGGTACGTTCTAATCCCTGGCTGGGAGTTATTTCAAGAAATGCAGATTCCAAGGCTCTGAAAGTTTAGTTTTGGTTACCCCTCCTGTACCTCCCATGGCAATTGTCTCTACTTTCTTTGAAAGCACAGATTGGAAATTGAATTAGATTCTCCTTGGCTCACTAGTGCGCCCATAACCCAGTGGAGCACATAACTTGACAAAGCCGCGTGCTGGCTGTGGGAAGCCGGGTGCATGCCTGCCCAGCCTGGTGCCCTCCTTTTGTTAGAATAGGAGCGGCACCACGTAAATGGCAGGGACAGGTTACCCCCAGCTTCCAAACTGGCTGGTGAAGGAAATGGGAGAAACTTTGATGTGTGCTTGAATTACTCTGGAAAGTGGAAAGAAAACACCTGGTGCTCAGCTTTTTGACTTTTTCAACTTGTTATTCGGATTTTGCTTGTCAGTAACTGAGACTATGTTTACAATTTAGATATTTTATAAGATTGTCACTTTACTCTCATTTTGAGCCCTGTCCCACCAATTGACTTTGAAGTGACACCTTTTTCACTCCTAAATAACTTACTTAGCAAAACCAGTGGTTTGCATTAACTCTTGGGGCCATGCAGAACCCAAGCTGCTGTAGGCACTGTGGTATGGCAGTAGGTGGTACTGTGGATGATACTGGTTGACAAGGCCCCCATACAGGTAGGTGGAATTGGAGGGATTAATTGAGCCATTCTGTTGCTTGCCCCTGCCTCAAACATAATCTCACTACATAGATATCATCTTACGGTTTTGAAAATAGTGTTTCTTTCTTGTATTTTCAACTTTTTTAGATATTTACTTGCCCACATTTTCTTTCTGCAAGTTGTAGTATTCTAGGTTTTAAAATAAACATTGCTTATTAAAATATTAGATAACTGTACTCTTATTTTTATTTTCTCATCCTGCTAATCTGGACTCGCTTCCTACATACACTTAAGCTTTTAACAGAGAGAAACAAATTTAAGAAATCTACTTGTGTCTTGAATTTATTTAAGAAAACAATTTCCTAGGGTTAGTTTTTTTCCATCCTGTTTTTCACCATTTTCTTGGCTCCTGGGGTGAGGCAATGGGAATTGATATTCAGGATGAAGACTCTGAAGCTTTGCAAAGTCATGACTCATCTGGAAAGAATATATTCATCCTATACAGTGCAAGGCACTAAGGCTAGAAAATGTATGTGTACACTCAGAAAAGGGGTTTTCTAGTTGATAATTTACCTCCAAGGGCTGGCTCTGGGAACTGCACATTGCTGTAGGCAGTTGATGCATCGCCTGGCAATTGACAGTGTGTTTGTTCTCTTGACTCCTCCAAAGCCCAGCAGTTACTTTTATCTGCTTAAGTGACTTGTCTGAATCACATAGCTCAGAAGTAGCTGGATGTATTTGCCACCAGAGCCCAAGGATCTCTCTACTGCACCATGAGGAATACTTTCTACCTTTCACATTCAGCTGCTGGAAGCCTCTGCCACCTTCTTTTGAGGTTTGGCACTAACAAATCTCCATAACTTAGTGTTGGGTTTTGAGTGTTCTGGGTAGCATTTGTTCATCAAAGGGTTCCAAGTAGGAGAAATGAAGCTGTTTTTCATGTTCAGAGGAAACTGCAAAAGATCTCACCAGACCTTGTTTAAAGGCTACTTGTTTTCAGAGAGCTGAGGGAAGAATGGCATAGTTGAGCTTCTTTAAACTATGTGAAGGCCAATAAAAATGGCTTCAATGTTGAAGTCATTCATTACCTGGTGGCTTCTGGCTTTGTTGCTCAGGTGATCTAGGAGCAGTCACAGCTCCCCTATGCCCAATGACTTTCTTTCCCTTGAGTTAGAGAAGGCTTATTCACTGTGTTCACTTAGGGGATTATGATGATTAATGAAGCCTTCCATCAAATCTCCCTTCTATAGTCTTTTTTTTTTTTTTAATTTTACACTTGAGGCAGAGCCTAATTTAATTTTTTTTAAATGCTGGCATTTTTTGAGTTGAAAACATAGGAATACCAAAATAGTAATATATGAAAATTGTTCATAAGAGCAAGAAAATTGTACCCAAAGTGTTTGTGTAAGAAGCTAAATGCAGCATTGATTTTGGACTTTGGTAGGAAAAGCAATGGGATGATTTATATGGACAATTTTGGAAATGATTGTAGAAAATTTAGTTTTTCATTGTTGGTAAATGTCATCATCCAAATGAGTGGCTGCAGATAATTAAGATATAGGCCAGGCTTCTCCACTGTTCCAGAATAAGTTTTCTTCTTTTTAGACAACCTGGGTTTGTTTCTGAATGACCCTTTTGTGACATAAAATGAATGAACCTGAATCATGCATATGCCTATTCTGATACTTTAGGTTTTCTTCTACTTAATGAGGAAAAGAGACTAGGAGGGATTTTATGTTTTTAACATTTTGCAGTTTGTCTCATAAGCAGAATCTTCATTCAAAGACATGAGACTTAGTTTTGGTTTTGGTCATTTATTTTGTAATTTCTTTAAGGAAATCTTAGTAAGTGAAGCAAATTCCTTGCTTTTTC
>PVHX01035733.1:0-11319 GCA_004024805.1 Geosciurus inauris
TAGGAAGAGTCAGGATTTGGCGGTGGGTAGGGATTTGGGTTGATGGCTCAGGTGTGACGGGAACGAGAAAGCTGGCGTGATGGACCTTGGCGTCCACAGCTGAGAGTCAAGAGCACCATCGCACCAAGCCCCACACAGACATCAGCCATGTCAAGTGTGCTCACACTCAAGGTCGCCTCCCTGCTGCTGGCTGCTGTGGCCAAGGGGCTTTCTCTAGGATGGTGCTTCCCAGCCTGGGCTTGAGGGAGGGAGGGAGGGGCCATGAGGAAGGGATCCCTGTAAGAAATGGTGCTGTCACACCAGCTTCAACTCCATGCTTCTCCTGGAATCGCAAATCGCAATGCCCACTCTGCAGGTCCTCCCAGTGTGCTGAGATTCCGAGTCGTGCTGATACAGAGATCAGAAATGGAACCGACTCAGGGATGAGATGTCACTCAGACATCTGTCTCCACATGGCCAGAAGCATGAGAAGTGGCTATGCCTAGTCATGGCATGCTTCATGAACACTAGGCCAAGCAGAGGCAAGGGTCATCCCCTCTCATATCACCCAGGGACACGGATTTGTGCCAGAGGATGGGACAGGCCAGAGGCAAAGGAAAGGAGTCCCTCTCCCCAGGTGGGCAACGGACCGTGAGGGAGCAGACCCAGCTCCAGCTGCAAGGATGGGGAGCCCGTGGGGAACCTGAGGGAGACACCAAACCTACTGACAGGAGAGAGGCCAGCTCAGCCAGAGGCAAGCTCAGGAAGGTGGAGCCAGTGAAGGTGGCTGAACAGGAAGCTACCTAGAAAGGGTCCAGGTGCAGACAAGAGGCACACCCTGGCCAGGGGGAGTTCACCAAGCAGAAAGGGCCCCGGAGCAGACGCAGGTGGACTGCACCCATGGTGGTCATGCATTACCGTCTCAAGCCAGTTTCCAGGCTAAGAAAACACAAAGAGGGGGTAACAACACACCTGGACAGTGGAGCACTAGGAATCGTGCCGATGGTATGACTTTATTTTTCGTTCATCTTTCATGTATCAACATGTAAATAATATGTTGGAATTAAGTTATGTTAAATTTCATATAAATGGCTTTAAAAGCCTTTATAATCTATAAGGCAATGGCAAAATAACCTATTTCCTTAGTGATGCGTTTGCACTTTTAACAGCACACTGAAGTGCTGCCTGCCTGGGCCCTGGTGCCCCGCAGCTGTGGTGGAATTCCAGGAGCCCCCACCCCTGAGCACTTGCCTTCCAGGTTTTTAAATCTGCAGCTTTGATAGTTTCAGAGTATACAGGTCAGAGCTCAAAGCCAAGGACTCCTTCAGTTAGAAGGGTTTGCTTTTGAAATCGAAAAGAATTTTACCTTTTGGCCACGACACAGAATTCTTTTCGTAATGTCCCTTGTGTCTTGCAATTCTGAAGAATTCCACGTAGACTCTGATTCCAGCGTTTTCAAATTATCTGCTGTAAACAAACAAATCTTGCCAGCGAGGGAGAGGTGAAGTCACAGGCGTGGATGTGAAGTCGCCCATCCAGCTGAGCGGCAGGTGTGATGTTCCAGTCCAGCTCTCAGGCACCCTCATGAAGCCACCTGCGTGGAAGCATCGCGGGACTCGCACCGATTCAGGGAGAAGCAGCTTCCGCAGGCATGCTCTCCATACCCATGTCCTCGAGGAACCTGCCCCTCCAGGAGACGATGGGTAAACACACAACCCCCGTTCCCGCCCGGCATTTCCAGTGTCACAAGCATCAGTGTCCCAGACACTCCTAACGCTCTTGGCTAAAGGCTGCGAGCAGCGTCCCCCCAGAGCCCCTTCATTAGAGCCCGTCTGTGAACACCACCTTCGCAAACCTCACAATCACTTTTAAAAGCTAAAATTCTGCTCTGGCTACTGAATCTTGATCTCACGTTCATTCCCAGCTGAAGCATAAACTGGAGGGAGCACTGCAGTGTTAACAGACATTAATGAATTAATTAAGCTTATGAAAAAAATCCCTTCTGGTAATTTTCAGGAAGCTTTTGTATCAGCAAGCATGGCCTCTGAGTCACTTTGGGTTCTTCATAAAGAAGAGTCACTTGATTGCTAAGAACACCACCCAGCTAGCAAAAGTGGGCAGTAGCCTCAGGTGGCCTGTGACACTCTTGCGTGTGGGTTCCTAGGAGTTCCCTCACACTGCGGTGAGCTCAGAACACGGACCTTCTGCCGTGCTCGTCTGGGGGGTCTCTTCACCATCTTCTCTGGTGTTCCTAGGACTGGGGTGTAGGAGAGGGAGGAGGCTGGCCGAAGAGGGACGCTCTGGGCGGGGTGGAGGAAGGGACCAGCCTCTGCCACCTGACACTCCACCAGCAAGGTCTGTGCACAGGCCACCCTCACAGAGTCACCCTCACATTCCTGTAAGGACCTGTAAGTGTAGGTAGATGGACGGGGGCAGGCAGGGAAGGAGGGAGGAGGGGAAGAAACGGGGGAGGTGGAAGGGAGGCAATTCCCTAGACGTGGGCAGTCGTTCCTCAGGAGTGGAATTGTAGATGGTTCTTATTCCTTGTTTTCCATTGCTGTTTATTTTCTAAAATAAGCAAGGTTTGAGAATTTAAAAAAACCCTAAAATTATACAATTCTATTTTTGAAGTCATTTTACGCTATTACAAGCTCTTCTTTACGGAAAACAAAAATAAAATTTTAACCAATGTTATGATTGAGTTAACACAAATTTAAAATTGGTGAGAGACACAGCAACAGGTTGAAAGCATTTTACATATGTATATGTAGCTGGCATTTAATTCTAATATAATTTTATTCAGCTGGTGCTTCAGTGCCCAGGTCATGCACACACGATGTGCACACGTACCCACGTCTGTCTGTGTGATTCGTGTTCACACACCGCCCACACGCAGACCCTGCTTCAGGAGGTCCTGCTTGCCTCGTCCTGAGGGCCACAGCAGGCCTGTGAGCCCCGTGTTCTGACCTGATGCTCCCCCCTGCCTTTGTCCCCTTCTATTGCGGCATGTCCGGAGATGTGGTGTGTCTCTCATCCGTGGTTTGTCTTCCCCATCAGAAGACTAGCTCACAGGGCTTGGATCTTTTGTATTTTTGTGCACGAATGTATCCCAAGCTCCCAAAATGTGCCTGGTGCATATTAGGCAGTCAAGAAATAAATATGTGTTGGATTAGCAAGAACACGTAGTGTGAAAATGCTGAACGACACTGGCAATCGCACACACTGGATGGCGTGCGTGTTCAGGTAGTGGAACCTTAGATCTGCACAGGGCAGAGAGCTCTCTGTGTAAGTAACATGGTTTCATTGTCATGGCTCTGGGACATCAGTTGCCATGAGAGAGGATACCCAAGTACTGTACTTGTTCTAAACTAAGAAATACTTATGATCAATTTTTTAGTTTAAAATTTGAAGTTTGCCTTTTTAAGTGTTTTATACATTTCCAAAGAGAAGATTATGGACTCTTCTAATTATTTTATTATATTTATAACTATTCTAATTATCTAAGATGTTTTCAGATCTTATTTTTGCCACCCTGTCTATGATTCCATTCTGAGCCCTCGGTGGGAACGGCTGTGGTAGCTTGCCCATGGCTAGGCTGTATCTCAGCCCCTTGGCTTTCTAAGAAAGCAAAGTAGACTGCAAAGGGCATGTTTGAGAAAGAAATCTGGAGACTTAACTAACTACAACTCAAACAGGAAGTGGACTCATCTGCACTCTTATTGCAAAGTGATTTCAACTCTAAAACCTGGACCGGAAGGCTGGGGTTGTGGCTCAGTGGTGGAGCACTTGCCTAGCACATGTGAGGCACTGGATTTGATCCTCAGCACCATACACAAATGCAAAAATAAAATAAAGGTATTGTGTCCATCTATAACTAAAAATATTTTTTTAAAAACTGGGCCAGAATTTTAGCAGCCTTCACTATGAGGAAAGGATGTGTCAGAGCGTTGACTGCGTTAAAAAACCAGCATCCATTGTTTATCTGTTGCTTCGCAAGACAAAATTAAAGGCATATTTCCCACCAAAGGCTCTTCCCAGCAGAACTGGGTTTTAAAATTTCCAACCAAGAGCTATTTGGCTCACAGTGTGCTTGCTGCTCACTACCAGAGGCTGCTCTCGGTGCCTGGAGGGCTTACAGATTTGTCAGGGGGAGATTTCCATTCCAGCCTTGCTACCAGTCTTCAGGGGCCTGGGACTTCTTGTGGTCCTTGGCCTTCCTTGGCCTCCACATTTGTGATTCCCCCAAGTTCAACCTTTTCTTCTCCCTTTAGTGGAGTATGTACTATGCAAATGAAAATCCTGCGCTGAATTCTGAAGGGACTGTAGGATGAGTTTGCACTGCTGTCTTCTCAGAGTCTCACCCAGGGCTGCGCACCATTTCCTTATCTCTTGCACAGGGATGTGAGCTGTGCCTGGTGCTTCTAGAAGTCTTTACTGAAGTGGACCTGCCTGTACCACAGCCTTTTGGAAGACCTGCCTTGTAAATGGAAATTCAGGTGTATTTTGCAGTCTCGTAATTGTTGCTTTTATGCACAAATATCGAACAAAATTGAAATGTGAAGAAATGTGCCAGGCACATACTTTGGCTGCGTAGACTCCAGACACACCGTATTCCTCCAGGAACGTGTTCTGAGTGGTTCCAGCACCGACAGCCGTTTCTTCCTGAAGTTTGTTTCCAATGATGTCAGCCTGCAATACCACACATTATCAGTAGAGGCCGCCACTTAGCATAATTTACCAGAAGGAAAATTCCTTAGATCACCATCCAGAAACTAAACAGTACACTTTAAAATCAGCTTCACAAATGTAAAAAATGCATACAGAGCAAAGCTTGTTTCCATTAGGAATCTAGAAAAAGGGTAAGATCTATAGATGAAAGCTGTTAAGAAAAAAAAAGCCTGTGTGAAATTTAGGCATGCACGCATCCTTTGGAAAGACATCCGTTGTTTCCCTGGATTTTGGAATACCAAACCTCCTATTATAATAGATTAGGCCCCTAGCCTGCCTTGCAAAATTTTTAAATGAGAAGGTACTCTTATTCTCAAATTATTAAAATAATTATATCTTCTTCTTAAAAACAAACAAACAACAACAAAAACACTTGCCAAGAGTTACGCTGGGAGCATCTGGGATTTGGAATTGGATAGACTCACATTCCATCCCAGATCTTCTACTAGGACAAACCTAAGCAATTTTACTCAAATTATTTTCTTTGTGCAACTGAATCCCTATACTAGAGTTTTCCAAAGGTCAATAATATATGTCAACCATTTGGCATACCGTAGGCATTAAAATAATAGTATCAGTTGCCACGTTTCAGCAAAGCCCTGGGAACTGCCTTATCACCATGGCATAAATACAGCAGCGTTTCACAACATTACTAATAGTAGTGACAGAAGATTGAAGGTTACTTTGTTACTATGAACCTAACATTAAGGCATAAGTAAATTTTGGTATCAAATAAGATTCCACTCAGCTTTTCTGTTGTCTGATTGGAAACTGGAAGTGCTCAGAGTAGCTGATTTGGTGGCAGAGCTTGAGGGAAACATGAGGAGACTATCTAGTTCCAAATGCCTGAAGAAGGGGCTCAGAGAAACAGGCCTCCAGAGCTCAGCTCTGCGCTCTGCCCTGGGACCCCATGTGAGGCTGATGAGCAGCAGCAGGGGCCACAGTCCAGGGAGCCGAGGGAGTGAAGGCACAGAGCACCCCTGCTCCTGCCTCCAGCGGCCTCAGCCAGGGAGCCTCACAGCGCCTCCTTGGCCTGGAGAAGCTAGAAACAAGGTGGCCTGCAGATGGAACCCCTCCCCTGTGGCTGCCTCAGGAGCGTCTCAGCGGGCTTAGCCCTGGACAGGGCATAGAAGACAGGCCTGCTGTCACTAAGGTGTCACCCCCAGACACTGCAGGTGACCCCAGCCATGTCCTGGGACAGCTGATCGTCACAGTGAGGGGCAGCGTCAGCAAACCTCCAGGAGGCCCTTTGCTGCCTCCGCTCTGATCCTTCAGCATACTGAAACCAGAGGCTGCAGGGCCCACAGACATTTGTTGTCTCATGATTCTGGATGCTGGGAGCCCAAGATCAAGCGTCCACAGGCTTGGATCCTTCTGAGGGCTTTGAAAATCTGTCTCACATCTCTCCACCACCTTCTGACCGTCTTTGGCCTTCGTTGGCTTATAGAAACACCACCCCATCTCCACCACATCCGAATTTCTCCTTTACATGAGGACACCAGTCCTGTTGGATTAGGTGTCTCCCATCTCCTGTACAACCAACTGCATCTGCAGTGACTCTGTTTCCAAATACAGTCACATTGTGAGGTGCTGAGGGCGTGTCAGTCAGCTTTGCATGCTGTGGCAAAACACCTCAGGAAAGCGACTAGACATGAGGATCCCCTTGGCCCACAGCCCTGAGGTTTCAGCGCAGGCACATGGTTGCCTGGTCTCGCTGCTTTGGGCCTGTAGTGGGGCAGAGCATCATGGGGCAGAGCCTGGGAGAGCAGAGGTGCTCACCTCGTGGTGCCCAAGAAGCAAAGAAAAGGAAGAGGCCAGTTTCCCAACAGCCCTGCAACGGTGCGCCCCCAGTGACCTCACCTCCTCCCACCAGGCCCCACCCTCAAGGCTCCGCCTCCCCCCAACAGCACCCCAGGCTGAGGACCAGGGTTCAACACAAGGTGTTGAGGGACATTTAAGGTCCCAGTCACAGAAGAGCGTTTAGACTTCAACGTGTGAGTTTGGGATAGACAATCTATGAGTGCCCTGTCCCTCCCTGGCTTAAAACACCACAGGGCAGAGCTGTGGCCCGGCCTCCCAGCTGGGACCACTTCTCTCCCAGCAGAAGTCCTGCTGGTAGAAGGGCATTCGGAGGGTGGCAAGGAGAGAGGGAGCAGAGCAGCTCCCAAGGCAAGGGCAGGGCTGGCCAGGCCAGGCTGTGGAACGCCTGGCCAAAGTCACGTGGGAATTTGCCACAGGGCCTGGGGGACCACGGGATCCTGACAGCTCTGCTCTGAACATCCCACCCCCAAGTCCTGGCAGATGTCTCTGGAAATGCTTCCAAAGGGAACGGTTAGGGCCCCGGGCTGGAGGTGAGGTGCACACGCGTGGACACACAGCTACACACACGCCTCTTCAGGACTTTCGGTGGCAGTCGGTTTTGTTAAAAAATAGTGTGTTTTTAAAACATTTCGTTTTTATTCTTTCCAGAATCTTCCTCTTGCAAGATCTTGTTCACCGTCAGCTCAGAACTTGGCATCTCCTCCTTCACTGGCCAGGGTTCTGCCGGTGGGGCTGGTAGAGGTTTTCCTTCACAGAAGCTCAGTTTTGTCCAGAGCAAGGCTAATAGCGACGCGTGGTCTCCTACAGCCGTCCACCTGGCAGTGAGTGATGTCCTGGCTGCTAGGATTCAGTCTGTGTCTTTCACAAGACAGAACCAAGCATCAAATTCATAAGGCTGACTGCAAACAAAAAAGCTGAAGGTAGTTCAAATGTTTAAATAAGAGCCAGGCGCGGTGGGTCACGCCTGTAATCCCAGCACTTAGGGAGGCTGAGACAGGAGAATTGCGAGTTCAAAGCCAGCCTCAGCAACGGCGAGGCGCTAAGCAGCTCAGTGAGACCCTGTCTCTACATAAAACACAAAATAGGGCTGGGGATGTGGCTCAGGGGTCGAGTGCCCCTGAGTTTAATCCCTGGTACCAAAGAAAAAAAAAAAAGTAAATAAGTTTTTCATTGGAATACTACTGAAATGAAAGCAGAGGGGGAAATACATTAGGTGGCTGGACACAATCCCACCCTCGGAGACCAAGAGCAAAGACACTGAGCCTTGCGAATGAATTGGCATCAGACCACTGAACTTCTGGCATGGGTCAAGGACACGGATAAAAGCTACATCACACGTGCCAACCATTTTTCTTGTTTGGAAAAATATAACAGTCAGCACAGGGCGGGGCAGACAGCAGACATTCTAAGAAGCCAGATGGCTTCCTCATGCCCTGAACAAACCTCTTTCGGAATCTTCTCAACCCACAACGATGGAGAGGTACTGAAGGTGGACTCTGGCGACCTCTGCACTGTCACTTCTGGCCCCTGAGTGCTCATCCTGCAGCTTCTTCTCCAGGTTCAATCCCTGTTCCTGCACGAGGGTGAAATCTATCCATGATTCCCTCCAGCTCCCCTGTGAGAACAGTCCTGCCTGATGACGATGCAGATTTGACTGGGACCTTCCCCTGGCCCTCCCACCAGACATTCTCCACGGCCAGGCCATAGCGGGTGGATAGCAGGGGCAGCTGCGCCTCCGTTTTGCAGAGGAACTCACAGCGCTGAGAGCAGAAAGGCGCTGAGCTCAGAGTAAGTGCTACCAGAACACTCGCTGCTCGGCCGGGGCCTGGAGGGGGTCCTTCCTGCTCACCATCTGGGCTCCATGGCTGCCCAGTTCTACCCACCCGTGCAGAGGGGACAGTGGCACCATCAGTGGACATCACAGGGGGAGAGCTAATTGAGCTCCCTTTGTGTGCACAGCTAAATAGCACGGTGCATTGGTCTTCGTCCTTCGCATTTTGGGGGCACATTCAAGACACAACGCACAAGCAGAGCTTATAGCTAAAGGGGTACACACAGATTTCTCTCCGCCCGGCAGGACAGCAGCACGGAAGGCGCGGCAGATTGCGCCACATTGATCTCAGCTGGTCTTTATGCCACCATCTGGCTCCTTTCGCAGGGACCTCCCTAACTAGCCCATCAGGGCCTTCTCCACACATCGGTCCACATGGGGACTACAAAGCAAGTCCATTGTGCGGGCTTTCTGTGAAGCCCCATACCAGGCTTGTTAGCAGAGGGCTCCTCCTTCACCCGGCATGGCTGGCCTCCGCTTCCCAGTCAGGAGTCCTCATTTAAGTCTCTTTTAATGAGAGGAGCTGAGCGCTGACTCAATAGTCCCAACCTTCCTCTTAAAGAGCTGAGCGCCCCTCCACCACAGCCACTTCCGACGGCATTCCTAATAAGACCGCACACTCTCCCAGGGTACCCACCCAGGGCCGCGGCGTTTGTGCTGTTTTACAGAATAACAGTGCTACAAGGAGCTGACCCCATTTGAAACAGGAACCCGTGGCTCACTGCCTTCCCACGCGGGCTTGCAGATGGAGGCTTCACAGGAATGTGCCATCCATGGGCAGTGGGGACCAGAGGCAGCTCGGCCGCTGGCAGGGGAAGCCTGGAAACCCCTGCACCGCCCGGGCCTGTCCTCCTGGAGTCTTGCTTCCTGGAGGACTGTTTGGTGGTCAGGGAAGCAGAGAGGAGCACAGAGCTGCTTCTGTTTCCAATTATCTCGGTGACTTGTTTGGGCTGAATCAGCGCCTCGTCTAGAAGAGCTTAAATAACTGCTAACTAATGCGGCAGTGAGGGGCTCGCTGGACGCAGGGGTGGTTCTTTTGATTTGGGAAAGGACTGTGTAGGTTCCTGCCTGCTGGGGGCATCCCAGGAGCCTTTTCTTTCTCTTCTCTCGGCCCTGGTTTCCAGCTGGCCTTCTTCTTCAAATGCAGAATGGCGTGTTCAAAGGTACACAGAGAGCAGATTTCAGCCTGACTGAGGACCTGGACACACGTGTCCCTCCAGGGCACCTCAGAGGCTCCTTGTCCTGTTGCCGTGTGAGAGGAAACCTACACTAGTCCCCATTTTCCCATCCTCTGCTTATTGGCATCCACCCTTGCTCGGCCTAACATGACCACCTCTCTTCTATCGGGCAAAATTTCTGAAGCTGCTGTATCGTTCTGTCTACACCATCTTTGGTGAGCAGTCTGGGCAAACTCGTCAATGTGTCTGGGCAGCGGAGAGGGGCAGAGTCTAACCAGCAGCTTTGCCACAAGGCTTTGTGTGTCCAGAGCTGCGGCTCTTACTCCTGGTCACGCTCTCCTCATTGTAAGAAAGGGCGTTGTTCACATTTACAAAGTGAGCTCCCCAGACCAGCAGTGGCAACAAGCCAGGAACTTGCTAGAAATGCAGTCTTGGGCCTCACCCCAGAGTCTGCACCAGACCCTGGAGGTGGGGACCGACCAGCCTGTCTTATAATCCCTCCCAGGCAAACTGCACCGGAGGTTCCTCCTGGAGGACGGGATCCTGCCCGAGTCTGGGCTGGCGACACTCTGGCCCTTCCTGCAGGAGGCCCGAGAGCACCGGTGTGCCCCGCAGTCTCCCATAGCTGTGCCACGTCAAAACCGCAGTCACCAGGAGGTGAGCCGCCTTCACCCTTCACAAAGCTCCCGCCTTTCCGTGAGCAACACTGACATTTCAATATGGTCTCCCTCAGCGCTGGAATCCGTTTAGCACAGTGGACACGTCTCTGATGGGAAGCCCTGCTGAAGACCGGACAGCGGTGGGGCAGGGCGGCCTGCACGGCTGGTGTGGGTCCCAGAGAACAGCTCCCAGGTTGAGCATGCCACTGGTTTTAAAAGCCAGCATCCTCAGCTCTCAGGCGGCCCCTTTCCTCATGGCAGAAGCTGCAGCTCCTGCTCAGATGGGTCTTGTTTGCGGACTTGCCTTGCCTACACTGGCAAGATGAAAACTTGACTCTTTGCTTCACTGGCAAGTGAGACTTGAGCTTTTCACGTGAGATGAAAGTTTCTCCACTTCCACAGGTGGGAGGCGTGCTGTGGTAACTAAGGCACTGGATGGCATCAGGTGTCTTTCCTAGAAAAAATGGAATCAAACTAGAAGCCAATAATAAAAAATGATACAATTCACAAATACATGCTAAACATACACTGTTGAGTAATCACTGGATGAGAGAGAAAATCAAAGCTGCTTTTAAAATATTGCATAACAAGTGAAAACAAAAATACAACATATCAAAGCTTATGAGAATTAGCAAAATCCGTTTTAAGAAGGTAGCTATCCATGGCTACATTAGAAAAGAAGAAATACCTCAAATAAATGACCAAACTTGTACTGCCAAGAGCTAGAAAAAGAAAAACAAAATAAGCCCAACATTAGCAGAAAAAAAAAGAAAATATGGAATAGAGCAGAAATAAACCAAATAAGGAATAAAAAGCAACAGAAAAATCAAGAACACCAAGAGTGGCTTTTAAAAAATATGAACAAAATCAACACTACACACATTAAGAAAAAAATAAATAAAACTGATAAAACTCAAATAACTAAGATCAGAAATGAAAGGGGAGACAGTACAACAAATGTTTCAGGAACAAACAGAAGCATTAGGGACTGCTGGAAAAGCCACGCGCCAACGAGGTAGAGAAGCCAGAAGTAATGGGTGAATTCCTGGAAACACGACCTGTGGAAACCAGATCAGGAAGAAATAGAAAGTTCTGGGGTGTGGCCAGTGGTACAGCACCAGCC
>PVHX01035734.1:0-11318 GCA_004024805.1 Geosciurus inauris
ATGAAAGCCCTCCACCTTTGAGCACATTCCAACTCAAGTATCAAGGAGCAAATTTCACTATCCCTGCTCCCATCCTTCCTTGAGTTGTGGAAAATGGAATCCCTAGAGGGGCTGGGCAAGTGGGTACATGGCAAGAACAAGCCAGGAAAAGAAAGCAAAAGGTCGCCAAGCAAACAGCAAGCTAGGAGATGGACTAGACAAGAGTCACATAGATTTAGATTTGAATCTTGGGTCTTCACCTAATACAGCCTTAAGCTAGCTACTGAATTTTTTTTTTTTTAATATTTTTTTAGTTGCCAATGAATCTTTATTTTATTTATTTATATGTGGTGCTGAGAATCGAACCCAGTGCCTCACACATGCAAGGCAAGTGCTCTACCACTGAGCCACAACCCCAGCCCCAAGCTAGCTACTGAATTTATCAGAACCTACTTGCTCATCTACTAATGGGATTAATATCCAGGGTTATAGTGAGGTTCAATGAAGTGACCTATAAAAAAGTTCTTAGCGCAGGTCAGGTTTCATAGTTGGTGAACTAGTGGGTTGAGAACTTTCTCAGGAGGAGAAAACAATGCTGTTTGGGGGGACTAAATGGTCTGCCAAACCAAGATTTCTCCTTTTTCTCCCTAATGCTGTTGTTGACTTACAGTGTCTGTCTGACATGGAGCAGACAGCTCCGTTGCTGCCCTGCCCCCAAAGTCAAGTGTGAATTGTAACCTCCCTTTCATGAGCTTGCCAGTTGCTCTGGGGAGGAAATTCTCCTCCATCCCTTAGGCAGGCAAAGAAGGCCTCTCCCCACCTCCCACTGCTTCTGCCATTATGCTGCAAGGAGATTGTGCTAGAAACAGGGAACTGAATGTGAGCAATATTTGCAGGCCTGGAACAGAGGAAATGCAGGGCATTTCCTGCCTCTAGTGCAGGCTCCACAGCAGGGACAGTGGCTGTGGAAGAAGCCCTCAATTCACTTCTGGGTGGTCCTCTCTGTCATAGAGGGAAGAGGCAGGGTAACAGCAACAGGAAAAGTTGGGGAATGGGATCAAAGAAACTAGGGGAAGAAGGCACAGTCCACAGGACATACAGTCTTTCTCTGAACAACAATGTTTTTTCATTTAGCTGAAAAAAATTAAGCCTTGGTGAATTTGTGCTCAGTGCCTAAACTAGTTTGGGGAAGCAGGGACAAAGGTGTCTTTTCTCCCAGGTCTGGGATTCTGGAGGCATAGCTGCTGCAGGAGGTATCTCAGCTGTAAAAAAATGCTTTAGGGGGGCTGGGGTTGTGGCTCAGTGGTAGAGCACTTGCCCAGCATGTGTGAGGCACATTCTCAGCACCACATAGAAATAAATAAAGTCCATTGACAACTAAGAAAATATTTTAAAAAAGAAGAAAAGAAAAAGAAACTTCAGGCAGTGAGATATATTAGATGGGGGCGGGGACAGGATTGAACCCAGAAGTCCTCTACCACTAAGATACATCCTCAGCCCTTTTTAATTTTTGAGACAGGATCTTCCTAAGCTGCCCAGGCTGTCCTCCAACTTGCTATCCTCCTGCCTTACCTCCCAAGTTTTTGGAATTACAGTTGTGCGCCACATATGGATTCTTTTTTGTTTGTTTGTTCTTTCTTTCTTTCTTTTTGTACCAGGGATTATTGAACCCAGGGGCACTCGACCACTGAGCCACATCCCCACCCCTATTTTGTGTTTTATGTAGAGACAGGGTCTCACTGAGTTGCTTAGTGCCTCGCCATTGCTGAGGCTGGCTTTGAACTCGCGATTCTCCTGTCTCAGCCTCCCAAAGTGCTGGGATTACAGGCTTGAGCCACCGCACTCAGCTCCCAGCCCTATTTTGTGTTTTATGTAGAGACAGGGTCTCACTGAGTTGCTTAGCACCTTGCCGTTGCTGAGGCTGGCTTTGAACTCGCGATTCTCCTGTCTCAGCCTCCCAAAGTGCTGGGATTACAGGCGTGCACCACCACGCCCAGCTTTATTTTTTTATTTAAAAAAATTTTTTTAGTTGTTGATAGAACTTTGTTTTTATTTATTTATATGTGGTGCTGAGAATCGAACCCACTGCCTCACATATTCTAAGTAGGCTCTCTATCACTGAGCTACAACCCCAGCCCCCTTATTTTTTGAGACAGAGTTTCACTAAGTTGTTTAGGCCTTCACTAAACTGCTGAGTGCTGAGGCTGGATTTGAACTTGCTATCCTGCTGCCTCAGCCTCCAGAGCTGCTGGGATTATATGTGTGTGCCACCACACCCAGCTTGTTTTTCTTTTTTAATATATGGATTCTTTTTTTTTTTTTTAACTTTTTTTTCAGTTGTAGATGGACACAATACCTTTATTTTATTTATTTATTTTTATATGGTGCTGAGGACCGAACCCAGTGCCTCACAATGCTAGGCAAGCGCTCTACCACTGAGCCACAACACCAGCCCCTTAATGTATGGATTCTTAACACAGGTGGTGAAAGAGAATTGTTAAGAATAACCATTTAGGGGGTTGGGGCTGTAGCTCAGTGGTAGAGCGCTTGCCTGGCATGCATGAGGCACTGGGTTCAATTCTCAGCACCACATAAAAATAAATAAACAAAATAAAGATATTACATCCATCTATAACTAAAAAATATTTTAAGAAAAAGAATAACCATTTACTGAGCACCTGTTATATGCCAGGTCCATGCACTCTACTCTTTCATGTAATTCTCAGAACAACACCCTGAAGCAGGATATTGCTTTTATCCTCTGTCACAGAGGAAGAAACTGAGGCAAAGAAAAGTAAAGGGACTTGCTTAAGGGTCATGCAGTCAGCAAGTGACAGAGTTGAGATTTGAGCCAGGTCAAAATGACTCGAGAACCCGTATTCTTTTCTATAAACTCTACTGCCTTGGATAGATTTATGATTTTCTTTTTCTTTTTTCTTTTTGGTACTGGGGATTGAACTCAGAGGCATTCAACCACTGAGCCACATCCCCAGCCCTATTTTGTGTTTTATGTAGAGACAGGGTCTCACTGAGGTGCTTAGCGCCTCGCCATTGCTGAGGCTGGCTTTGAACTTGCGATTCTCCTGTCTCAGACTCCCTAAGTGCTGGGATTACAGGCTTGAGCCACCGCGCCCGGCTATGATTTTCTTTCCATGGAGATGTGTGTGTTTGTGTGTGTGTGTGTGTGTGTGCATGTCTATTTTTTGGTACTAGGAATTGTACCTGGGGGCATTCTTACTATTGAGCTACACCTCTAGCCCTTTTACTTTTTATTTTTTTGAAAATATTTTTTAGTTTTCAGTGGACCTTTATTTTATTTATTTATATGCAGTGCTGAGACTCGAACCCAATGCCTCATACATGCTGGGCAAGCACTGTACCACTGAGCTGCAACCCCAGCCCTTACTTTTTATTTTGAGACAGGGTCTCACTAAGTTGTCTAGGCTGGCCTCGAATTTGCAATCCTTCTGCCTCAGTCTCCCCAATAGTTGGTCCATAGGTATTTTCCCTCAGTACTAATTGAACCCAGGGTACTCTATCAGTAAGCTACCTCCTCAACCCTTTTTTTTTTTAATTTTTTTAGTTGTAGATGGACACAATGTCTTTATTTTATTGGTTTGTATGTGGTGCTGAGGATCGAACCCAGGGCCTCACGCATGCGAGGCAAGCGCTCTACCAGTGAGCTACAATCCCAGCCCCATCCTCCTCAACCCTTTTTTATTTTTTATTTTGAGACAGGGTCTTGCCAAGTTGCCATGGCAAACCTCAAATGTGCAATCCTCCTGTGCAACCTTTCAAGTATCTGGGATTATAAGCATGTGCCCCTGTGCCTGGCTCCATGGATATTAATTTTTAAGTATTTTTTTTACAGAGACTTGAACCCAGGACCTTCTGTATGCTAGGCAAGTGCTCTACTACTGACCTATATTCCCAGCTTCTCCCCTTTCCTATCAATTGACACCTGTTTTGTTTTGTTTTTTTTCCTCCTTCCTTTCTGGAATTTCCCATTGTCTCCCAATTTTGGTATGTTTTTCTCTTGCTTACCTTTCTTGGGCTGCTTTCTCCAACTCCAAAGCGAATCTTAGCTGTTCTTGTCTCTCTGCCCCACAGACATCCTGGCCGCTTCTGAGTTTTTAGGTTCTTGTAGTTTTCTGCCTCTTATCTTCTTAAACTCTCTGTGACATAGCCAGTAACTCTCTTCAGGGCCCCTAAGAACCCTTGTGAGGGCACTGGGATTTCAATTTTTGCTTTCCCAGTCGGAAAGAGAACTAACCCCTAGGTCAACATCAATACTCAAGGGTTGCATTTTAAAAACATCTAGGGGAGTGACCTGATTTTGAAATCCAAACAGTTTTCCCAACTTTGGGTTAAAGTCCAGGTATTGATATGCTCTGTGTTGTTCCAGGCGTGTTTTGCTCCCATGTTTAATTAGGAAGGCCTTTTGGGGCCTTGTCAGGCTTCAGGATTGCCCCCAGAACTTAATCACAGTCCAAAATTAGGAGATTTCACTTAGTCCTTAGAACAAGCTTGTAATATTATCCCCATTTTTCAGACCAGGAAGTCGACGCTCAGAGAGTCAGAGAGTAACTTGCCTCAGTGGCAATTGCACTGCTGCCACGTGGTAGAATCAAGTTCCAAAATTTATTTTCCTCTGACCTCAAAGCCTTTGTACATAGCACTGCTATTGGTGACTTCTCTTTTAGTGAGTCTGCATTCTAACTGCAACCAGCCCTACATCTCAAAAACCTCTACTTACTTTATCCTGTGCATGGTGGCATGTGCACGTATGTGCACATACATGCACATAACACATTCATTAAGTCTGCATGTTTCTTTTGGCCCCCAACCTTTCTGTTGTCCTTTCTTCCAACTACAGGAAAATCCTTGTGATTTTTGGGGTCAGGAAAGAGAGGCTGAGCTGGACTGGATGAGGTTACATTCATTCTCAGAATCTATGCTCCCTCCTCCATTTCACAGGCAGCCTGCGGTCACGAGGGGACATGGGACTTGCCTTGAAAACTTCCCTCTGAATTTCTGGCTGCCTTTATTAGTTTGGCAGGGTTAGGGCCAAACTCCTCCAGCTCTTTCTCTTCCCATGCTTATCTTCCCTGCCTCCACCCTGTGGTTCTACAGAATCTCAGTCATGGGATGTAGCTTTTCACCCTGCCATACAATATGCTGTGGCCAGTCTTGGTCACATTCAGTCTGGTTCATTCCATTCTTCTCTTTCCCTTTGCCTGCTGCAGTCTTTTCAAAAAAGTTCTACTAATGTCAACTCCTTTATCACTGTTTGAATTATCCCCAATTACTCCTCCATCACCCCCCAACTTCCTGTCGCTCTCAATTTGAGCTTATTATAACAGCCACCATTTATGGAATGCCTACTGTGTGTTAGATACTGTATGTTCATGAATTATCATTCTTACAACAACCCTGTGAGCCATGAGCTATTGTTTTCAATTCACAGATGAGGTAAAGAAAACTCAAAGTGAAGTCACTTATCACGTAGCTGGTAAACAAGAGCTGAAACTCATTGGAAATCATATTAGCCCCTCCCTCAAGCCTGGGTCCCTACCACATTGCTATGCTGCATCCTCATCTACACTTCAGTCCATTAAAACTTCTCTTGTCTAAATTATCTTCTCCCCATCTCATTTTCTAAGCCCATACATTTGGCTGTGCCATTCCCAACAGCTGGAACAACTTTTAAACAGTGAGAGAGCCATCCCTCCTTTAGATTCCCCAACCATCAGTTACCCCAGGCTTAGCTTGAGTCTGCTTGCCTCCCTCAAGAAAATGAAAACACATGCTTTCAAATCCTCAGCCCCTTTGGCTGGCCCTCTGTGGCCCACTCAGTATGTGTATTCATCCACCTGCACCCCTGTGTTGGGAACATGCCTGGTTTTCCTGATATTCTGGAAAGGAAAACAGCATTTGGCATTGCCCAATTGTCCCACTGAACCCTGTCCTTGCCTGGGAGAAAATGTCACAGAGGGACAAACTTGGCTACTTTGTCACTCAAGTCTGTCTTCCTGGGAATCTGACTCTATGGGGGTGAGAAGAATATTTGTCTGAGAAAAAAAAAAGGTGAGAGGAAAAGCAACTTTGAGCCTTGAGGGAGGATAAGGGGTGGAAGCTGCAGAGAGAAACTAAGCAAACCTGGCACCTGGCAAGAGGAACCTCAGCTCAGCTTAGAGGAAAGCATAGAAGTGACTGAGTGCTGAGGTCAAGAGAAGACAAGATCCAAGCCTTTCCCCAGCCCCATTTCTGCCCCTACAGGTGCCACACCAGCCCTCCCAGGACCACCTCCCTCAGTTCCCAGCCTGCTCACCTCCCCGACACTGCCACACCTGGCTGCTGCTGCCCTTTCCCAGGGAATGTCTGCAGGCGTGTCTGCCCTATACCACTAGGCACTGTCAGCCCAGCCCAGGGGGAGGGACAATGAGCACAGGGCCGGAGCCAGAAATGGCCCACGGCCCAAAAGGAACCAGAAAAACATTAACCAGCCCCACCTCCTCCCCGACACAATCATTAAACAAGATTGATTCCCTGAGCTCCCAATGGGTTTGGGATGATAGATCATATAACTTGGAGTTAGTACCCTGTCCTGTAGGGAAGGAGGCATCATTATCACTCATGTGCCCATGCCTGGCCTATCTGGGAGACTGAGCTGGATTTGGGCTCCTCAAGTTGCCAAGTTCCTATGCTGGTTACCATCCTCTCCAGTTCCAGCCTCTAAAACTAAATGACAATGGGAAGAAAAAAAATGTGTGATGGCACCTAAGGTCAAGGTGAGGGATAGCAGTGCTTCCCAATTATATGGCAATATCAGGGTGCTTTTTGGCTACCTGCTTATTGTCCGTGTACTGAGTGGCTCGGGACAGACCAAAGTATTCGCAATCACATCCCAGAACCCTAAAACCTCATCAGAAATTGTCTTCTACTCTTAGGGCCAAAGCAGTTAAACTGCAAAGTACCATGTGGAAGCAATAAATCTGGGCAATCATTTAGGTAAACATAGAATGTTGACCCTTAAGTAAAAGATCAGTCTTTTTTTTTTGTTGTTTTTTTGTGGGGTTTTTTTTGGTACCAGGGATTGAACTCAGGGGTATTCGACCACTGAGCCACATCCCCAGCCCTATTTTATGTTTTATGTAGAGATGGGGTCTCACTGAGTTGCTTAGTGCCTCGCCATTGCTAAGGGTGGCTTTGAACTCACAATTCTCCAGTCTCAGCCTCCCTGTAATCCTGTGCTGGGATTATAGGTATGCACCACTGTGCCTGGCAGGATCAGTCTTTTTTCAAGGTCTCCACCACGGAGGGCTTACCTGAAGACCCAACTAATCCTGTGGTCTGAATGGCAGTGAAGAAATAAGCAAAGTTAGCAGGAACTGGTCCCTTACCTTCTGCTCTTCACCTCAGCTTCAGTTCCCTTGCTATATAGAAAGCCAGGGTCTCAACTTTCCTTGGCTGAGCATCAATCAATAAGTCTTTACTGGACACCTAATGGGATCTCAGCATATGACTACAAGCAGAGGACAAGGAACAGAGGAGGGGAACACATCCCAACTGTTCTTAAGGAATTTATTGGGCTGGGGATGTAGATCAGTGGTAGAACCTTTGTCTAGAATGTATGAGGCCTTGGGTTCAATCCCCAGCACTGCAAAAGGAGAAAAAGGCATTTATCAGTTTCCTGAGGAGACAAGACCAAGGCCCAAGAAATTGCTGTGTGTGTTCAATTACATGGTTCTAACTAGCTGGGCGCGATAGCACACGCCTGTAATCCCAGCACTTAGGGAGGCTGAGACAGGAGAATCGCAAGTTCAAAGCCAGCCTCAGCAAGGGCGAGGCGCTAAGCAACTCAGTGAGACCCTGTCTCTACATAAAACACAAAATAGGGCTGGGGATGTGGCTCAGTGGTCGAGTGCCCCTGAGTTCAATCCCTGGAGCAAAACAAAACAAAACAAAACAAAACAAAAACAAGTACATGGTTCTAACTTTGTCCATGGAGTTTAAAGGGGAAGGTGAAAAATTTGAAGTAGTCAGGGAAGACTTCCTAGAGAGGAGGTAAGGTTTGAGTAGAGAATTAAAGGATAGATAACAGATGGAAGGGGAAAGGGTGGAACTAGCATTCAATGGAGGAGGAAAAGTATGAGTAAAAGAGAGCTGGAATGAGTAAAGCATGCCTAGGGATAATAAGGAGGCACTCCATTGTGTGGCTGTGGAATAAACCATTGATCATCAACAGGGCTCAGAGCATGGAGGAGCTTTAAGTTAGATAGAGTTTGGTAAAACTGGTATAAGGAAAAAGTTAGCCAGACGCCAGTGTGTGTACAGAGGGGGAGACCAAGCTGAATGCCATTCTTTTGTACTTGATGATTTAGTACTTGATGAACACAAGTTGGAGTTGATAAAGAGGACTAGTGTTTCTTGAGTATCTAATGCATAATAGGCAATGTTCAAAGTGCTTTCCAAGTACTACTTTAAGCCTATGAAGTAGGTGGTATTAATATTGCCACATTATGGACGAATTAAGGCACGCAGAGGTTAACTGACATAACTGAGGTCACCTGGCTAGTAAGTAACAAAACTAGATCTGAACCTAGACGGTCTGGCTCTAGAACATCTTTTCTTTATCACTACATCACAGCTGATAAGTTCTCCATTGAGAATTTGTTTAGAAGTGGTCCTTGGTTGGGTGTGGTTGTGCATGACTGTAACCCCAGAAACTCAGGAGGCTGAGGCAGGAGGATTACAAGTTTGAGGTCAGTCTCAGCAACTTCATGAGACTCTGTCTCAAAATAAAAATAAAAAGGCCTGGGAATGTAGCTCGGTGGTAGAAAAATCCAGGTTCAATCCTCAATACTGAGAAAAAAAAAAAAGTGATCCCTGACTCCTGACTTCAGAAGGTTCTGAGTTAATAGGAGAGATGAGACATGCATCTGAGTCACTATAACAAGGGAGTAGTTCATAAGTGCCATATGCAGATACGATATGCCAGAAGAAGTTGAGAGGTAGTAAGTTTCATGGAACAGGCAGAGTTGGACTTGGGTAATAAAGGATATGGAGGGAGCCCTACATTCCAGGTGACAAGAAACTGTGAGATGTGTTTAGGGAATGGTGGGCAGACCTGTTTGACCAGAAGAGAGAGCCCTATAGCAGAACTCCTGGGAAGGAAAGTCCAGGTCAATATTAGTATGTACTCATTGTTCCTGGGAGTTCTGGCAGGGTTTCTTTGAGGTGCTTGTAGTTCTAGGCCACAGGAAGTCCCTTTGAGTAGTTTGTAGCTGTATAAAAGGTACTGTTACTAGAATCGACTTGTCCTTGGCCTGTTTACTGCTACTTGAGCACATCTTCTGGCTGGGGTGCTGCTGCTGCTAGAGAGGAAAAGCAGGAGAGAGGAGGGAGGGGAGAGGAGGGAGACAGGGGACGGAAAATGGTGAGGAGAGGAGGAAAATGCCTACAGGGAGCAATGTCAATGCATTTGCTCCTGCTAAGCAGCTCCATTCAGCTGCTCCCTTGACTCCTTTTGTTGTTGTTGTTCTTTTTAGATATACATGCCAGTAAAGCATATTAAAAAATGTTTGTAGTTGTTGATGGACCTTTATTTTTTTCATGTATTTATATGGGTGCTGAGAATCGAACCCACTGTCTCACACATGCTAGGCAAGCGCTCCACCACTGAGCCACCACCCCAGCCCCTAGAGTATATTTTGACATAATCATACATGGTCCCTTGACTCCTAAGCAGAGTAGACCATTCTTTTTTTTCCCTTACAATGGATATTTTTTAAGTTTTTTTAAACCTTTATTTTATTTATTTAAGTATTTTGTATGTGGTGTTGAGGATCAAACCCAGCGCCTCGTGCGTGCGAGGCAAGTACTCTACCACTGAGCCACAACTCCAGCCCCACGATGGGTATTTTGAGGGACTATTTAAACTTTTTTTTGTGTGTGTGGTACTTGGCATTGAACCCAAGGGCATATCCCTAGTCCCTTCTATTCTCTGTTTTGAGATAGAGTCTCACTAAGTTGCCCAGGCTGGCCTTCAACTTGTGAGGCTCCTGTTTCAGCCTCCCAAGTTGCTAGGATTACAGGCGTGCGACACTGTGTCTGGCTTGAGGAAATGTCTAAAGATTTTATGTCAGCCTGCTTATTCCTGGAAATCACTCAAAGAAATCTTCATTAGATCTTGAAACATACAAGGTAAGAGACCCTAAACATAATAACTCTGCCATCTCTGGCACCATTCAAACATCAGTCCAAACAAGGGCTTTCCCTATTCCTGTTCTACCTGAGACCAGGACAGTGAATCAAGGAGATGGATCATGTTATTTGGGAGTATGTCTTACCAGTGACATCATCATAGTTCAGAGCTTTGGACTTCGTAAACAGAATCAGCAGCCTGGTGAAAGACTCTGCTTGTGACATCATAGGAGAAGTGCCAGCTGCCTCAGCCACAACAGTCTTGAAGCTTTCTCTAATGGTAGGCAGAAGCTCTGACTTGCATGTGGAGTCCATCATCCAGCCTGTCCCTGCACCTCATTACCAAACAAAATGTGGCAATTTGAATGGCTTTGATCAATGAGATAGCATTGCTGTATGGTTCAGAAATCAAAGAGGATGGCTTCCAGTATGAATGCTGTTTATGACACACAGGCAAAAACTCTAACCAAATGAGTCCATAGGATCAAGGAAATGGTTAACCTGGAAAATCTGCAGAGCATTTCTAAAGTCTCCACTTTAGAAATGCTCCACTTTAGAAATGTGGAAGATTGTACAAAATTTCCCAGTAAGCGCTGCTAGGGAAAGATGGAAGCAGTCATGTATTCATAATGGCTATTGTTTTCCACAAATCCTTTTCAAAAGGCCACATAATTACATGAATGAATCTGTGCCCCAGGAATTCATGTTCTCAGAAGAGGCCAACTGGAGGTAAATTTTTGTGTGTGTGTGTGGTGCTGGGGATTGAACACATGGCCTTGTGTATGCAAGGCAAGCACTATACCAGCTGAGCTATATCCCCAACCCATGGAGGTAAATATTTTTAACATTAGAATATTTTATTTAACAAGTAATTATATGACACATACATGATAAAGAAAAAACAGTACCTGGACACTACTATAAGAAGAAATTTAGCCGGGCGCGGTGGCTCACGCTTGTAATCCCAGCACTTAGGGAGGCTGAGACAGGAGAATCGCGAGTTCAAAGCCAGCCTCAGCAATGGCGAGGCACTAAGCAACTCAGTGAGACCCTGTCTCTACATAAAACACAAAATAGGGCTGGGGATGTGGCTCAGGGGTTGAGTGCCCCTGAGTTCAATCCCCGGTACCAAA
>PVHX01035735.1:0-11316 GCA_004024805.1 Geosciurus inauris
GTCTTGCTCTAACAAAGAATAAGCCTGCGCTTGCTTTCTCTATGGTTGTACAGATCAGAGAGCACTGGCATGTATAAAGTTTGAGTGTGGGAGGTGATTGTGTTTCTCTGTGTGGCAGGGTCTTGCAGGTTGATTGGCATTTGGCAAATTGCTCCCATCTCCGGGGCTGTGTTTGAACTTGAGCTGTGAGCTAGATCAGGGGACCAGTGTAAAGTGGGCATTCTCTGTCTGGGACTTCCCAAGATTGGGCTTCCCCACCTAATGCCTCCAACATCACTCAGTTCACACAAGGATCATGGATGGCTTCCTGCATATCCCCTTCTCTATTTTTAAAATGCAAGGGCCAGTTACCGTGATTTCCCAAATTTTTGTTCTGAGGGTACAACAACATATTATCATGATACAAAAAATAATTAGTAACAAAGACATTATTCCAATAATGTACCATGCAGAATGTTTTAACATGCTTCCAGGATTAAAACCCATTAATTCATGAAGTATTTATTCAGCTGGAGATGCAGGGTCCATTAGATTGATCCTGCTTTTTTTAATATCCTGGGTGTTATGATGTAACTCCATAAAGTTCAAGCTATTATTATTGTGATGCCAAATGCCCATTAGCTGATTTTTAATTTCTAACCAATTCCATTGGCAAATATAACATTTGGCTGCACTAACAAAGACATACTTATAGTCAGCAGGCATTTAAGCCTTTGTTTAAATGTGGGGGTGGAAAACTCATTACCAATATTTAAAGCATTTGATTCATTTAAAGCATTTCATTTAGTCTCAATCTTTCATCAATATTTTCCTTCTAATTGTACAGGGCTCTGGAAGAATTTGGAGCCAAATGATTAAGAAAATGAGCTTAGATTACATTTCTTACAAGTTACATGATACTTATCATCTCTTCTCCTTACTCTTATATTTTCCATAATTAAAGCCTAATAAGATTGAATAGACACTTGCAGGGCATAGCAGAAACCCTCCTTGTAGTTCCTGTCCATAATATAGGTATGAGGCCATCTGTAAGATGGAGAAAATCTGAGGCAACAAACACCAGAGTTCTTTTCGAATATCATCCTCCCTGGAACTTCGAACATTACCTATGAAAATTCCAGGGGCCATAGCATCCTGACAGAATGAACTATGCTCCTAGATATGGTACATGTGGGCACAGAGAGAAACCTGGAAGCATACATTTAAATATAGAGAACCCAAAGTATCATTAAATAAGAAATGACTGCTAGAAACCCAAATGCTAATTACTGATCTTTCTAGTGTAACATCAGTCAGTTCTCAGGGCTCTAATTTGGTCTTCATTATATGGTTACTAGCAGTGCAAAGTAATACCCAGACAATCGAGTGTTCTCTGAATCACACGGAGTTTTAAAAAATTACAATGATTGGGTATTTAACTTTATTTTCGTATTCTGAAAACAATTCTAGATAACTCAATTATTTTCATGGTTTTTTGATCTTGTGCTATATTAAAAATTCAAATTAAATATAGTTGCCTACAAATTCTTTTCAGAGAGAATTAAAAGCAAAGCCCATTTAGTGGTAGTGCTGCCACTTTAAACCCTCCTGGATTTGGACCTTCTGGAGGAAGTGGCCTCTTGATGTAATTGTCTTCTATCAATTTTTGAAGATCAATCCAAAACATCTCCACTACCTTTAGAGATTTTGTTTCACTGGCAAGACATTTGCACATTCCATCCATTTAGGAAAGGTGCCAAATTCTATTGTAGAACAGTTCGGGCAGTAAGATACTGGCGGGGGTTTTATGAAAATGACTGGCTTATTGCAAAAAAGTTGCATTTTAAGACCTGTTGGATATATAATCTTAAGTCCCAAGGGTCAGTATTAGTGGCTGCTCTTTGTCCTCCCTTGTTTGTATTTTCTTATAGAGATACTTTTAAATAACCAGCATATTTTTATGGGACTATTATATAGAGTGGGTAGGTTCCTACTGTAGCCACTGTAATTAAATCCAGCAGCATGAATAAGTGTAACATTTTTATCTGTAACATCTCCCATCATGTAAGTATCATTAGTAAATACTAGGACCGATTCTCCAGTCCACATCTCTGTCAAGATTAAAGGTGGATGTGGGTCCAGTGAGTCTCTCCATGGACTCTACTTACCTGAGAGCTCAACAAAGCCAACGTGGCTATAAACATTGTGGTTGGAGTCTTATTACCTCCCTGTTGTTGCACTATCTGCTCAGCCTGAAGTGTCAGGTCCTTCAGTTGTCTCCAAGATGACAGGTTGGTTTTTGTGGAAATATACAAGCATAGCTTCTGTGCTATATAATTATTTAATCTGGTTTATTTTATTGCTTCATGTGTTACTCAGGAGCACTGAGACTTTTAATATCATAATTTAGAATTTTTAAAAAATAATTTTGTGAGATTTAGTAGGTTTATCAACGTCAACTCCCCTTTTTTATTCATGAAAATTGTAAAAAAAATTGATATAAAGTGGAGCATCATTAGCCTTAAATTGTAGACAATGGTCTGACATTGTGTAAGTATTTGAACAGTAAGAAGTGACTTAATAAATATTTTTATTTGGCCAGGAAAATTAGCAGCATTTTGTGAGGCATGTGAAGATTATTAAAGAATGTGTGGGCTCAAAATGGCATTGTAGTCAAATAAGGCCTAGTTTTTACCAAATGTATGATTTGATTTTGTCTCTAGTAATGGATGAGCAACAAAATTATACAATGGTCAGCATAAACACTTAAGATCAGTTTTACAACTTTTGTATTCTATAGGTAATGGCCTTGTTACCTTAAATTAGCTTAAGTTGTTATATTAGAATTGGTACTGTGTAACACATTAATAAACAGTAGTTATAAGTTTTATAAGGAAAATACAATATAAAATTAACAAGAGTAAAAATATATTTAATTTTTATAATAGTTGTGAATTAAGGAACATAATTTTGTATAATTTTAAATCTTCATTTAGTTATATATAGTATTTTTGGTTTATTTTAGTAATGTAGTAATTTGTGTAACAAAAATTTCTCTTTTGAACTTAACTTTAAATGAATGTGAATGATCATGTTACCCTGGAATGAGATGAGAGGCAGAGTTTTAAATAAGCGAGGTGGCTTCTACAAAGGATGTAGAAGATATAAATAGACACTTTTTAAAACAAGAAATACATGTGTTTATTGAGCAGAGGAGAAAATCTTCCATCTCTTAATAATTTAAAAATTACATAAAAGAATGAGTAGCTTTTAACCTACCATTTAGGACAAATTTTCATGATCATCACATCTAGTGTTAATCAAAGTATGGGGAATTAGAATTTTCAAATATTGTTGGGTAGAATGTGAATCAGTAGTATCTTTCAGAATAGCAATTTAGTGATTCAAAAGTCCTCCAATTTTATGTCATTGTTTTAGTAATTACACTTTAAGTGATTTATGTTAATTTTTACGCATAAAGATAGAGCTGTGTGAATATTTTTAATAATTCTGCTTTTATAGTAGAAAAAATAATTTAAATGTCCATTATAGGGTTTTGGATAAATGAAGTGTATGCTAAAAAATCTGGCATTAAAAATGATATTGCCGGGCTGGGAATGTACCTGAGTTGATAGAGTGCTTGCCTCACATGCACAAGGCTCTGGGTTCACTCCCCATTATCATAAAAAACAAAACAAAACATTGCAAAAGAATATTAAATATGTGCAATTTAAAATAATTTTACAAGTTTCACAAATATTAATTCAACTTTGTAGTTATAAATTATGTATATCTATAAATATATGTATAGAAAACAGTGTAGTAGGGTATGTACTGTTAATAGCTGTTATCTATGCATGGTAGAATTTTGAGAGATTCTTATGCATCTTAATTTTTCTAAAATAGGTTTCTTGACAAAACTTAGGTAAGGTATTTTAAATTTGGAACTAATCTTAGTTTCTTATTTGAATGTTATTTTATAAAATTTTTCTATATCCTTTTTTGGATTAATATGAATTAGTTGACATAATGTAATATTATATCTGAAACATGAAACAGACAAGTTCAGAGAGTTTTAACCCCCTCTTGAGGGAAGGTGTGAAACATATTCATATCTCATATTGCCCAACTTGAAATAAGCGTGTCTCTTAATTGCCTTTTAGAACTACAGTTAAGGTTACTTCTTAGTGTAGAGAGGAATGTAAAATTTTATAACATATTTAATTATAAAGTATTAAATGACATAAGTAAAATTTTCAATTAATTTGTTATTATTTTAGAAGTTTGTAAGAGACCATTGTTGTAGAAAACTTTAGTTAGGAGAGCATCAGCTTAGTAATGTGTCCTTTTAAATCTTACATTTAAAGACATATATTTGGGAAATAAAGATAGAATTGATATATAATAAGTAGTAATCATCATAATTACATCCATGTTTTCATATTAACCAAATTGAGCTTTTAAAAAACAAGTAGAAATCTGGAATGTAAGGTGATACTTTCAAATAACAGTTCTTACTTAACCAAAATTGCATGAATCTTTATTTTTTTAAAATTAGCTTTTCTAAAACACAAAATTCATCAGATATTATATGTAAGAAATTAGTTTATTGAAATGAGAGTAGATTAATATTTTGTGTTTTTTTAATCCTTTAGTTAGAAGGCCTAATTAATATGGACCTGTGAAAAGATCTTATCTATATTTGTAAATAGGCCTCATGTCTGAAACTTAGCAGTATTTAAAGAGTAAAATTCTTTCAATAACTTTAGCTGGTTGTGTTAATTATTGACAACAATTTAATTATATATAAATCTTTTGAAAATTATTTTGTACAAGTTTTGTTCTTAGACACTTATAGCTTCTTACTTTACCAGGTGAAAAAATGCCTTAGTGTTATAAAATCCCCCTTAGTGATATATAATCACTTAATGATATATAAATAAAACTTGATAGAAGTTTAACTCCCAGTGAAGCCAGAATTAAACAGGTAATCAGTGTAGATAGGTAAATTGAGTCAGGTGGGATCAGGGAGGCCAAGGTGGAGAAGTATTGAAATGTTAATGCCTGCAGAGCCTTCTTTACACTTACCACCCCTGCTCCAACCAGTTGCTAAGGTTACCTGTTTCAAGGTAACCTGTTAAGTACACCTGGTCCCTTCCCTGTATCCTTTTGCTATTTGGCCATCCCACCAAACCTCTTGGGTGTAGTCAGGTACACAGGAAGAAGAGAGACAAGGGGAAGAGAGCAGGAGAACAAAGGAAGCCTAAGATTTATAAAAAGGCAAAACATGTACTTCTTGGGATCCCAGGATAGCATCTATGGCCCCCTCTCCCTCCTGGGAGAAATCTGTTACCCCTTTTTAAAATAAATCCTGCTTAAATGCTTGCCTTGGTGTGCTGCTCTAGTGTTCAGACTTCACCATGTGGAGGAGCAGAACTCATCACCAGTAACCAGAAGCATCAACAGCACCTTGGTTCTCAAAGAACCAAAGAATAATGGAATTTTAGTCATTTTTAATTTTAACTGAATTACAAATATCTAATGTTGAAATATATTTCCTTTAGGAGTGTCTGATATTTTTATATATAGATGATATTTTAGCATTCAGTAAACAACATTCTAGCACTTTCACTTTGAAAATTAATAAGTATCTCTGAAAGGTTTGCTCCAAACTGGACACAACACATTCCATGAAACCAAGAGATCTGTATTCATGGGGGTCAGTGCAAGTGGACGCTTGGAGGGAGAGAGAGTAGGGGGTGTGGAGCATGAGATTTTATAGGGTCTGAGGTAAATGTGTTGTGGATTGGTTATTTCAGGCTGGTGTGTCAGGTAAGGATTGGTGGTCTGGCTGTGATGCCCCTGAGGTCACCTGTAGGAGTTGAAAGTGAACTCAGGCAGTTAGGGTTTGTTAACTTAAGCCAAAAGCTTGGGCAGGAAACTGCCTGGGCTGGGACTGAAAGAGGCTTTAGAGAAGGGAGGGCTGGACCTGGGCATGGGGAAGGCTGCTTCTACCTTACAATCTCTTTAACAAAGACTTATATAATTAATCCTATTTGCCTTAAATTTAACTTACTTATTTTTAACTGTAAAAACCAGCATGTCAAACAAATGTACATAACAGTATTAATCATCTCTACTGTTGCAGAAAAATTTTAGAAGTGAACACAAATTTTAACATATTATAGGATTTAGCAAATTTACTATTTGACCAGCTTGAAAAGTTTGCATTAATAATTTTAAAGACATCTTTATTTTCATCTGATTACCCAATTTAAAGTTAACTTTATGAAATCATTTGAATTAAAGGCATGTGGATCCATTTTTATTTTAATTTAAATTATGAGCATGCTTGATTTATGTCAATGTCTGATATCATGTCATGTAGTTAAAATGTAAACATGACCATTGTGTATACACATTTACATATCAGACAAATAAAACAAAAAACATTCACAACATTTTGTAAGAGGATCTCCAAAGGTTGTAAATAGTGGTACCAATACTTATGAAACCTGTTATTTGATTTAACCTGTTTAGGAATTTAAGATATAGCTAATTAACCTTTTCTGTAATTTAAATATAAGGCAGGCCTGCTTTGATGGATAAGCCAGGTTTGAAATCTGACAATTATGAAGACACTGAAATAAAGTATTTCAGATTGCTGGCTTCTTGTCCTAATAATTGCCAGACCTAACTTTAGTATCATCCCTAAAAAAAAAAAAAAAAATCATCCATTAAAAAGCACAATTAGAACATCTTTTATTAATTTTAGAAATTTTCATTTAACTCTGGATAGACGGTTTAGTTATTTCTAGAATGGAAGAGAACTAGTAAGTTCCTGTGGTGAAGCACTGATGCACTACAGTACTTCTGTGGGACTCCCCAGGGAACAGACTGGGCTCCCCAACAGATGTGGGATGCAACCGTCACTCCAGAGGAGACCATGTGCCTTGGCCTATAAATCCATTCTTTAGAAATGAAGCCTCCCCTGTGCTGGTTTATACAACTGTTTACTGAGATGAAGGGGTGGTGGCCCCTGATCTAGTGCACCCATTGCAAGTTAAGGAAGACTCACAATAGCTGTTGGAGCTGCCACCTGTCACCCACCTCCTTGCCCTTGCAGGGGCTGTATCATCTGTCACATCCACCAGGGGGCCCCACTGCACACATTTTGCCCTTTCTGAGGTGGCCTTTTCTTTTTTATCCTTTTTGCTGTTTGTGAGTCTTGGGCCAATCACATGAACATCTCTCCCAGAGAGCACAGGCCTGACATCAGAACAGCTGGGCCAGGAAGAACAAGAAAAGAAAACTCAATTTTTTGTTTGTTTGTTTGTTTGTTTTGTGGTACTGGGATTGAGCTCAGGGGCACTTGACCACTGAGCCACATCCCCAGCACTATTTTGTGTTTTATGTAGAGACAGAGTCTCACTGAGGTGCTTAGCGCCTAGCCCTTGCTGAGGCTGGCCTTGAAATCGAGATTCTCCTGCCTCAGCCTCCGTAAGTGCTGGGATCATAGGCTTGCACCGCTGTGCCTGGCTCACTTTTGTTTGGAACCTAGGGAAACATGAACTCAAAGATATAGCATATTTTTGAGGGATGGGTGGCATTCTGCTTTGAGAAATGAGGAGTGGCCCCTGAGTTCGTCTCTCATCTTTCAGGTATAGGGATGGTTGTAGACTGTTTTCTCTGTTAACAAGAAAACTTAATCAGATTTTAGTGCTAAAGGAAAGTTCAGATGCTTTCAATTTGTGGACCAGTGCCTGTGGAGCTCTGTGGTCACCATGCTCATCCTCACAGCCCTCCAAGGGAAGACCATACTGGGAATGACTACAGCTCCCAGCCCCATCACTGGATTGAGGTCCACGGGCCAACCACTGCTTCTGAAAGTGGGTCACTGGAAATTTATACCATCAGCTTAAGTGAGCAGGGGCTCGGCTGGAGACAGTAGCCAGGTAGGAAGCTGACACTGTCATTGGCGTGTGCCTGGAGCTGCAGGGTGGTCAGGCTGCATAACTGAAAGGCCCCAAGGGGAAGAGGAATCTCCTGGAGCTCCTCCCACTTTCACAAATTTACTTCCAGGATGAAGACCAGAGACAGCGTTTCTCATGGTTTTAGTAGGGAGAGAGGAAACTGAGCCATTGACCTCTATGTCCACTTGGTTCCATTGCCCTTTTCATGAAAAGAACATCTGACCTCAGGAGAAACCATCTAAGCAAAGATGAATCAGCGTGGGTTCCAACAGAGTCTCCCTGGCCTGGGGAAAGGGAAGGCTCCAAATCTAGCCCCTTTTGGCCCTTTACCAGGGAGAAGGGAAATATCTACCTCCAGTTTCCTCTGCATTTCCTGGCCTTCTAAATACCTATCCTTGCTCCCCAGTCACATCAGAATACACTAAGATGTTCATTCTGCACCTGTTGTATAATTTTCATGAGGAAAAAAATAAAACATTCATAATTGCTAACAAAAGAGAGGGGGGAATGCAGTGCCAAGGAGAAGGTCTCTGTTGGGTCATTGCCTGGAGATTTTTGAGTTGTCATTTAGCTTCCCATTCCTACCAGGACACCTACTTTACAGAGAGCCATGTAGCCTGCCACAGAAGGCAGCCACCTAGTAAAGACCAGCTATGCTGTTCCTCTTTATGCCTCCTTGGATGTCATCATACAAATACCTGTGGCCATCCTGTCATCTTAGAGGGTGTGCTGACTGACACCCCCACAACAGGAGTTCATTGTGACTTCTGATACCTGTCAGTTTTGACAGCAGCCTCATTTCCAGGTTTATGGTTAGGATCAAAATGAGATTGCCTGGAAATCCTTATCTTTTTCCCCATAGTTTTACTGGTGTTGTGTAGTTGGACAAAATGGTGGGATTTGTTCACCTTCTTCTGTGCAACATGACAATATGATTTGACCAGTATCACTCCACAGCACCCCAGCCTCTCCCGCCCCTTGTCCCTTTTTGCTATTGATCTTTCTTTGATTTCCATGAGGTCCTCCCCATCTTTCTTTTTTTCCCCTTCTCTGTCTTCTGCATATGAAAGAAACATACACCCCATATTGTGCATATGTGTTCCTCAGGGACGCTGGTGTGGAGATTTTTCCTTGGTGTGTCCTTACCTGGTTTTGGTGTGTGTGCAATACTGTCTTCATAAATGTGGAGTGTGTCCATCCCTTTCTAGTTCATGGAGTAGTTTGAGGAGCTTTGGCACTAGTTCTTCTTTGAAGGTTTGTGGTAGATTTGGCTGGGAGTGCACCCAGGCCTGAGTTTTTCCTTGTTGGAAGGCTCTCTATCACTGCCTCTATCTCACTAGAAGTTACTGGTCTCTTTAGGTTTTTATTTTTTTCCTCTTGATTCAGTTTTGGCAGATCACATTTATCTAGAAATGTATCCATTTCTTCTAGGTTTTCCACCGTACTGGAGTACAAGTTTTAAAAATAGTTCCTAATGATCTGCTGGATTTCTGTGATATCTCTAATTTTATCTCTAATTTTCATCTCTAATTTTATAAACATGGCTTTTCTCTGTTTTTCTCTTGGTTATGTTTGCATAGGGGCTTATCAATCTTGTTTGATATGAAAACAAGATTTCTGAGAAACCACTCTGAGAATCCACTTTGTTTCATGGATTTTTTGTACTGTTATTTTTTTAATCTAAAGTTTGTTAATTTTGCTTCTCACCTTAATTATTTTTTTTCTTCTGTGCTTGCTCCTGCACACTAGCCTGGCTTTTAAACCATTTCCCATTTACATGGTGCATGATGTGGGCTTCCTCAGTAGAGGACGCTGAACGGCCATTGCAGGAAGCAGAGGCCTCTTGGTTAAGCTGCTGCACTATTGCTCCATGATGCTGGTAGGAGTCCATTCCAGGGCAGCTTGGACCAGGTGATGGGATTCTCAGATCCTGAGGAAGGCTCTGGTCTCCAGGAAGAATTTCCCAACTCTTCGCAAGCAGATGTTAGGTGATGGTGCCCTCGTGGTCAATGGCCCAACTGTAATGGGAGGACCAGGCTCTGAATTCAGGACCTGGCTGTCTCTGGCCCCACCTTCCTGTGGCTGTAGAGCTGAAACCCATCAAGTCTTTTCTTGGAGGAAAATTTCCAGGATATCAAGGAAGGACCGGCACACGTCAGCTCCCCAGACTCACTGCTTGGCACAGAAAGGAAAAACACGGGATTTGAAAAATGACTCCTTGAGTAATGCTTAGGCACCCTACTTTTCTAGAGTACCCCAGTTGAATTAGTGGTGCAGCTAAGCAAGGTTCATCACTGGGGCCTGAGATCAGAATTTGAGCGGCTGGTTGCTTGCTCTATGCACTTAAGGACCATGGGGGAGGGCAGGTTCAGCAGGGTTATGCAACCAAAGGCCAAATACATCAGCACAGCAGAACATAGCAGGTATTCAATTTATGGTGATATTATGGTGATATCATCATCATCATCATCATCATCATGATTCGTTTTTTGTAGCTGTGACCAAAATACTTGACACAATCAACACTAGAGGAGGAAAGATTTGGTTTGTCTGAAGGTTTCAGAGGATTCAGTTCATGGTCAGACAACTGCAAGCAGAAACATGGGGGAAGGGTGAGGTGAATCCAGGCTGCTCAACTCTGGCACCCCAGAAGCAAGAGAGAGGAAGAGGAAGGGGCCAGGGATGAGACAAAGCCTTCCAGAGCAGGTGCCCTGTGACCTACTTCCTCAACTAGTTCCCACCTCCCAGTAGTCCATCCAGTGGTCAACGGATTCATCCTTCAAGTGGATTAAGCCACTTATCAGGCCCGAGTCCTCATGATGTGATCACTGCCTCAGCACCCCACTCTGCACCTTGCTGCATTGGGGACCACCCTTGCAACACATGAGCTCTGGGGGACGTTGCAGACCATACCATAACATCATTTATTTTTTGCTGTCAAGCAAGCATCTCCCATTTTCCAGTCTCCTGTGGACTTGACACATCAGCTCTGGAGACAGCTCTTGAGAGATGTCCCCTCTTCCAGCCCATCTACAGGCATGTGTCCCAAGCCTCGGAATGTGGATCTTAAGCAGATGGTGCTGGGTTTACCTGAGTGGCAGCACCTCAACCACAGTGCCCTTGCCAGGTGAATATTCCCAAGGGCTTCTTTTCTGTCCAGAGGATGCTGTGGGGGCCATGGCTGTGGTCCCTCCTGGTAAGGTGGGCACAGGTGGGCTGGGAGGTCTGCCCTGGGTGCTCCTACCACTTGCTCACTAGTGCCCTCTGGCTTGACCCCTAGGATTGAAACCTTGACAGAAGGCAGAAGCTGCAGTGCACTGTGAAGGAGGAGGTAGGTGCCAGGAGCCCATCAGGGAGGGTGCAG
>PVHX01035736.1:0-11314 GCA_004024805.1 Geosciurus inauris
GCACTGGGTGAGAGCCAGGACCACCTGGGCATCAAGCTTTCTCTCACTGTCTTTCTCTCCAGCACTGGAAAGCACTGACTAGTGCAGTGGCCTGGGGAAGCAGCTTCAGCAATTGATGCCATTTTTCACTCTGTGCAACAAGTTTCCTTCCTGTGCAACACAATCACCATCATTCTGTTGCTTAAGAAACATACATCCTGAGAGGTTAAGGAGGGTGTGAGCCTGCAAATCTCAGACTCACTTTATGGCTTAGGTTTAGGGAAACCCTTTTCCCAGAACCAAAGAATAAATATCACCCCCCACCCCAAGAGCAGGAATGGCTGCATGCTGGTTTCAGGGTGAGACTGCTCTAACCAGGGCTCTGACAGCTCCTGGGATGGGGCACCACAGCGCAGGGTGCTTGTTTTCTTCTTTTTTTTTTTTGGTACCGGGGATTGAACTCAGGGGTACTCAACCACTGAGCCACATCCCCAGCCCTATTTTGTGTTTTATGTAGAGACAGGGTCTCACTGAGTTGCTTAGTGCCTCGCCATTGCTGAGGCTGGCTTTGAACTCGCGATTCTCCTGTCTCAGCCTCCCTAAGTGCTAGGATTACAGGCGTGCGCCACCGCGCCCGGCTGCTTGTTTTCTTTTAAACCAGCTGCTAAGTTGTCTACCCTTAACTGAGTCTGCATTTCAGAGACAAGGACAAAGTGGATTCCAACAGGATTTCTGACTCTTGCCCCAGAAAACCAACTTGGGGAACCAGGATGCCCTCCTTGGGCAGCCAGTGTGGCTGCCCTCTGGGTCGGCATCCATTCTCAGGGGCAGATAAGATAAATGCACCCCTCGCTGCCTGCGTTTCCTTCCAACGACCTCGACGGCTCCTGCGCCTCCGTGTCCCGCAGACGGCAGGCGGCCTGCTCGGGCTTCGTCCCGGGTAAGTCCAGTTGCCCAGAAACACACATGTAAGCCTGTCAGCCACGTAAGCCTTGGGCTGCTTCGCGCCCACCCGGGCTCGGGGTCTGCCTCGCTGGCCAGACAGAGCTCTGCCGAGTCTGCCGCGCGCCCACAGCCGAGCTGCCGGCCGAAGCGCGCCCAGCCGCCGCCCACCTCGCCCACTGGTCGCCACGGCGCCTCGTCCCGTCTCACCCGGGGCCGGTTGCCGGCGTCCAGCTCGATGGCTCCATTGGCCAGTTTCATGGCGTTCTGTAGAGGCCGCACCGCGCCGTCTCCGGCCGCAGCGGCCATGGCGCCGGGCGGGGGAGGCGGCGGCGGTGGCCGCGGCCGAGGGGCCGGAAAGGCGGCCGCCGGCCGGAACGCAATATGCGCGGGCGCGGGCGCCACCCGAGACGCAGACAGCCGGAAGGGGTGCGCTGCACTTCCGGCTGTCCCCCGCACAGCTGAGCAGGCCTCCGCCGGGCCAGCGGAGGGAGCGGGGCGCCGGGGCGGCTTCTGTCAGTGGTCGGGGGCGGGCCCTCTCCCCATCTGGCCCAGGAGAGTGGTGGAGAGAGCCTCCTCGCGTGGTTGCCGAGAGTCTTTAAGAGCAGCAACCCGCGCCTCCACGTCTGCGGCCGATCGGCCTCTCGGCCTGTCGGCCGCCCGAGGTAAGGCGGGAGGACCAGCACGCCTTCCCCTCGCGGACTTGTCACGAGTTCTAGGCGACTTTCGTCCTCCCGAGGCCAGACCGCGGGCGGCAGCGGCGAGCAGTGTGGCCCTCGGCCGGATAGGACGCGTTCCCTGCCTCGCCGGTGTCCGGTCCGATGACGTCGAACGGCTGGGTCGAGCCGAACTGAGCGCGCAGACCAGTGAGGCGGAGCGGAACCGCGCGGGAACGAGCGCATAAGTTCTAGCGGGGCCGAGCGCAAGTTTGCAAGCAGAGTGTGGTCGATCTCAGCCGAGCGACGCAGCGTTGAGGGCGCAGAGCCGAGCGGGCCCGAGCGCAGCCGAGTGGAGCCGAGTGAGCCGCCCCGTCGAGCCGAGAGGGCCCGAGCGGAGCCGAGCAGGCCCGAGAGGGCCCGAGAGGGCCCGAGGAGGACGAGCGGAACTGAGCGAGCGGAGTCGGGCGGAACCGAGTCCACCCGAGGCGTCTCGAGTAACTCGGCCGGGCTGTACAGGCTGCCGCCGCCATGAAGCGGGACCGGCTCGGTCGCTTCCTGTCGCCAGGGGCGGCGCGGCTGCGCGGGGCCTCGGGCGGCGGCTGCGGCGGCCGAACCCGGGGCCGACCCTCGCGCAGCGTCGCACCGGGCGTGGACAGGGCGGCGGCCTTGGCGGCGGCGCGGCTCAACTGGGCCCCGGCCCGGGCCTGCGTGGACACGGGCGAAGACGGAGCGGAGGAGGCAGGTGGGTCGGGCCGCGTGAGCGCGGCGGGCGGGGGTCGCGAGCCACTCCCGTCCCCTGGCGCGGCGTCCCAGAGCGCAGAGGGCCTCCGGGCACGCAGGACGTGGAGGTGACCTTCCGCAGGGCGGCGACCCTCTAGGCTGCTAGACATTCGGTGCTCAGGTTCTAGCGTCGGTCGGCTCTGGCCTTCATTCCTGCTCGTTTTAGGTACTGGGACGCTGCACCAGTAACATCCCCAGCCCTTTTTGCTTTTTGAAACAGGGTCTTGGTAAGTTGCTGAGGCTGTCCTTGAACTTGGGATCCTCCTGCCTCAGCCTCCTGAGTTGCTGGGATTACAGGTGTGCACCACCGCTCCAGGCCCTGCTTCCTCTTTTGTTCTGTGCACCCTTGAGAAAATTGCTTAACCTCTCTGAGCCTCAGGTTCCTGTTGGTGAAAGCTCATCCAGAAGGATGTGTTGAATCAAGTTAGTTGTGACCTGATTGACCCTACCTGGCTGTAGCTGCTTAGGCTCATGGTAGCAGTGTAAGTGGCCTGTGTAATAATGCCTTTGCCCTTTTGAGAAGGCATTTCTGTGCACTCTTTGTTTAATCACTGGGGGCAGGAAATGAGTCGGCACTCATTTGGCAGGCAGGAGACTCAGGGCTGGATGGTGTGTGGGCACAGCCTCTCAATTCTAGAACAGGAGTGAAGTTCTGTCCTTGTGGAGGCATTTGGAATTCTTGAGCAGAATGTCCAGCTGAGCCCAGCACCTGAAGTCTGCCTCCGAAGGCCCAAGCGGGCACTTGCCCCCAGGCTCTGGGTGCTGGCTGGAGGGTCCTGGCTTCCGCAGAGCTTCAGGTGCCTGTGTAGCTGCAGGCCTCCTGCTGACTGGTGACCTTGCTTGGCCCAGGACCAGGCCGGGCTCTTGCCACGGGGCATTGTCGCCTCTGCCATGGGAAGTTCTCCTCCCGGAGTCTCCGAAGCATCTCCGACAGGGCGCCTGGGGAGAGCTCAGAGAGACTGGCCCCGGGGGAGCGTGTGTTCACCAGGGACTTCCAGCGTCTGCTGGGTGTGGCCGTGCACCAGGACCCAGCCTTGTCTCAGTTTGTCTGCAAGAACTGCCACACCCAGTTCTACCAGTGCCACGGCCTCCTCAGGTCCTTTCTGCAGAGAGTCAACGTCACCCCGACAGGCCAGCGGAAACCTTGTGCAAAGTAGGCTTTTTTTTTCCCCTAGTGGGTATCAGACCTAGGGCTTCACACATACCTAGTAGGTGCTCTACCACTGAGCTACAAGCACCTCATTGGCCCCAGAGTAGGCTCTTATTTAGTCATTAGGGGATGTTCAGGGATTAGGCATGTGGCAGGAAGCACCTGGTGTGCTGGGTGCTGTTCAGAGCCAGGGGATACCAAGGTGGGAGCCTTTGCAACGGGGTGGGTAAGCAGTGCCTGGCCCTGCAGGAGCCAGTGTAAGCAGCCCTGGGACTGTGGGCACCCATGGGACCCAGAGGAAGGCTGCAGGGCCCTGCCCAGACTTCGGTGATGGACTGGAGATGTTGGGAGGGGCAGGGGGCAGCCCTGGGAAGGGAACAGGTCTCCCAGCAGGGGCTTCCAGTGGGAGGCAGCTGGGGAGGCTTGAGAGGTTTTGAGGTTCCTAAGGAGGGAGCCCTGTGGGGTCTCGGGTTTGCATCTGCTGATGGCCTCACTGATCCTTTGCAGGGTCGGTGCTCAGCCCCCCACAGCGGCAGAGGAGGGAGCTCGTCTGGGTGAGTCTGCCCCTGGTGTGAGGGTGGGCTTTCAGCTGGGCTGGGAGTTGGCCTGCCATGGGCTGACGTCTCTGTTGACTCTCCTCAGTGGATCTGATCACCTCGAGCCCCCGGTGCCTGCACGGCTTGGTGGGGTGGGTGCATGGACATGCGGCCAGCTGCAGGGCCCTACCCAGGCTTCAGAGGACACTGTCCTCCGAGTACTGCGGCATCATCCAGGCTGTGTGGGGCTGCGATCAGGGCCACGACTACACCATGGACACTGACTCCCGCTGCAGAGCCTTCTTGCTGGACAGTGCACTGGCAGTCAAGTGGGCCTGGGACCAGGAGACGGCCCCACGGCTCACCCAGAACCAGGAGTCCAGCCCCCCTGGGGCTGCCCCTCAGCTCTCTCAGGGCAGAGGGGCCACAGTTGGGGCTGAGACCAAGATGCTACCCAGCATGGATGTGGCCTCACCTCCCTCAGATGACAGCCCCGGGGGACCTGGGCCAGGCCCCCCAGCACAGCCCGGCCTTCCCCTCGGCGAGGCCCCAGGTAGGAGGCGTCTGTAGCCTGTGCTAGGCCAAGATTCTGTGTTCCCTCCTGGGGCAGGGTCTTCAGCTGGGAGTGGACTTCTCCCCTGCCCTGGGCCTTGGTTGTGGTGAGGGGGTGACGGGAGGTGTGGAGCCAGCCCTGGGCTTCTTCCTGGGAGCAGGTGGGCTCCAGCCTGCCTTAGCTCTCCGGCCCTTCCCAAGCAGGCTCTGCTCTCGTAATTACTGTGAAGTTTCTCGTCTGGTGTCCAGTCTTCCTCCAAGCCAGTACTTGGGGCCGAGGGCACCAAAGGAGAGGATAATGGGGCCTTTGTGTAGGGAACATGGGGAAAGAGAAGCCGCTACTTTGGGCCAGCTGCCTGCTAACTCCCTGGCATGTGGCACTGACTGGCTGAGGGGAACAGCCCTTCTGTGGGGCTCAGATACCACTTGTGTGAGATGCATCTGCCCCCACACATTGTGGTGGGAGGGCCAGGGCCAGCTTCCTGCCTACCTGGTCTTCTGTGGGCACCTGTTTGCCTGTGGGCACTTGGCTGGCTCCTATGTGCAAGTCCATAGTGGGCCTCTAAAGAAACACATCTGCCCGTGTGGGTCAGCTAGAGACACATGGACAAGACAGCACAGCCCAGGGAATGGTGTTGGGGGCAGAGTCGTGAGTCCCGGGCATTTCAGAGTGCTTGACTTTGTGAACTGTATGCACAAGAAAATCTGATAACAATACTCTTAAGCCAGGGGTAATGGCACCTGTAGTCCCAGCTACTCAGAAGGCTGAGGTGGAAGGATCACTTGAGCTTGGAAGTTGAAGACCCACCTCAAAACAAAACCCAAAACCCAATAATCTTAAAAATGTCCCAAGACTTCCAAGCGTGGGTCGCCCAAATGGATTGAGGGCCTGAGTCTGGGAGGGGTCAGGCTTGCTGATGACAACCATCTGGGCAGTTCCTGTACCTGTGGACGTGGGGATCGGCCTAGGCTGGAAGGGTGCCGGAGGCCTGAGGACCCGGCCCCCTGTGGAGGCTGTTGCAGCACAGCACCTCCCTGTGGAGCCTTGTGCTGCATTGGTAACAGGAGCCTGTTCTTCACTTCCCAGGGCAATTGGGTGAGAAGCAGGTTCCGTCTCCGGCCTCGGATGATCGGGTAAAAGACGAGTTCAGTGACCTTTCTGAGGGGTGAGAGAAGAGTGGGTTTAAATAGCCTAACATTTCTCCTTCGAAAATCAGACTCGGCCACCTGAGGGGCTGTTGCCCATGCCTGGTGGGCACTCCTTGCCTCCAGGGTTGGGAGGAGAGGCCAGGCCAGGCCAGGGTGACTTTCAGGGTGTCTTTTTTTTTTTTTTTTTTTTTTTATTTTATTTTTTTGGTACTGAGGATTGAACTCAGGCACTCGACCACTGAGCCACATCCCCAGCCCTATTTTTGTTTTATGTAGAGACAGGGTCTCACTGAGTTGCTTAGCACCTCGCCGTTGCTGAGGTTGGCTTTGAACTCGCGATTCTCCTGTCTCAGCCTCCCTAAGTGCTGGGATTACAGGCTTGAGCCACCGCGCCCGGCTCAGGGTGTCTTGATCCTGACTGGGGACCAGGAGCTAGGGCAGCTCCTTGCCCAGGGCAGTGTGGAGTGTCCTGGTTAAAGTCCCACCTGGCTGTTTCCTTCTTGAAAGCCTTAGTTTTCTGCCAGCCCAGGTGCTACTAGAAGAGCGGGTGCCACTCACTGCCCTTTGTGGTGGTGGTGAGGCTTGAGGAGGCACTGCTCAGGAGGTGGAGCCGGTGGGCCTCCTTTGGAAGGAGCCCTGTCAGGGTCCCTCAGCTCTGGGCTGGAGCCATCCTGCCCCATGGCCTTGGCCGGATGCATCTAGTCCACATGGGAAAGGACAGCCAGTTTTTGGTTCGCCTCTAGCGAGGAGAGTAGGTGTGGCACAGACTCAGCTGCTGGCTGGCCACAAGCCTTCTTCTATGCAGGTGGGTGGCGGCCTGGGAGAACACGGTGGGCTTCTTAGCCTGGCTCTGTTTGCTGCCCAACAGACCAAATAGTGATTTGTGTTTTAAGGTGAAGGTCACAGGTCTCACCTCTGAACTTTGGAATGGCTGGCGGCGAACCTGTCAGCTACCTGGGTCCAGTCTCAGAGTTCACCCACCATAAAGCCCACCTCCCAAGCCTACCCCTCCTGGCCAGCAGAAAAGCTCTCTTCAAGTCTGACACCAGGAGAGTGCGACTTGTGGAGACTGCTGCCCGAGTTCAGTGACCCTGGCTTGCCCTTCCTGTTAGGAAATGCTGCTGGAGATGGCTGTAGATTTCTTAGACATTTTCAGGAGAACTAAAATCGGGCTACGGGATTTCTGGTGTCTGGAGGCAGGACTGGGGTCTGCACTGGCCTGTGCTGGGGCTTTGCTGAAGGTCCTCTGCTCTTTCCTAGAGACCCCCTGAGTGAAGAGGAGAACGACAAGCAGCGGGACACACAGTCCTCTGACGAGTCCTTCGGGCCTCACCCAGAAAAGAAGTAAGGACGCAGCCCTGCTGCAAGCACCAGGGCCGGGGGCGGAGGCGTGGTGAGCCCGAGGCGGCACCTGAGAGCTGGGAACAAGTGGGGCCTGTCTCTCCAGCCCAACAGATGTGGGTTTTGAGTGGCCAGGAGGCTGGTTTGAAGGGCTGGATGGGCAGATGAGTCTGTGGAAGGAGGGTCCCTGTGGCTGATGGTCAGGGCTGTTGACAAGACCCAGCTGTGTTCCAGGGAGTGCCTGCCACCAGGACACCCACCTGGACTGCTTCCTGCTCCCTGGGCCATGCCTCTGAGGCCCAGGGACTCAGCCTGGTAACCACTCTCAACTTTGACCCTGGTACTGAGGTGTAGTGGTTTTTTTGTTTGTTTGTTAGTTACTGGGGATTGAACCTAGGGGCCTTAACCACTGAGCCACACACAGCTCTTCTATTTTTTTGGTACCGGAGATTGAACTCAGGGGCACTCGACCACTGAGCCACATCCCCAGCCCTATTTTGTGTTTTATGTAGAGACAGGGTCTCACTGAGTTGCTTAGCGCCTCGCTGTTGCTGAGGCTGGCTTTGAACTCGGAGTTCTCCTGTCTCGGCCTCCCTAAGTGCTGGGATTACAGGCGTGCGCCACTGTGCCCAGCTTATTATTTTTTTATTTTGAGACAAGTTCTTACTAAGTTGTTTAGGGCCTCGCTAAGTTGCTGAGGCTGGCGTCCAACTTGTGATCCTCCTGCCTCAGCCTCCTTAGTCACTGGTATTATAGGCAAGCCCCTGTGTCTGGCTCCGGCACTGTTTTATAGCCAGACATCCCACAGTACTTAGCAGCCATCTGATGCCCAACCCAGTTACGGACCAGAGAGCAAGCAGCTCTGAATGCCAGGAAAATCCTATAACAGAGAAAGAGGGACGTAAACTTGGCTTCCTTTTCTCAAGAAAGTTCTGACATCATGGAAAGAGAAATAGAGGAGAGTAGGAGGTATGGGAGGGCAATCAGAATCGGAACACTTGACCAAGTCAGAAGTGCTGTACCAGGCTAGAACAGACAAACCTGACTGGGGGCCAGGCGAGAGCCTCACACAGAAAGTGTGGTTGGGGTGCAGCCTAGGGCTGCCATGAGGAGGCTCTGCTTCCTATTTGGTGGCCTCTATAGGCTGAGTCTGAGTCTTGGGATACACCTGGAATTTGCGGGGCCAGGAGGGACGGGTGCATCTCCTTTCCAAGCAGGCTTGGGAGGGGAAGTGCTCTGCTGGGTCGCTGCTGCCGAGACACCCAGGTGCACAGACACTCGTGCTTTGGATTGGGACATGTGATGTATCCTAAGGCTTCTAGTAATAGGAGCTATTCACGTGGAAACCACTGCAGGAGATGAGACCAGGCAGCAGAGGGCCGTGTCTGCTGCTGACCATGATGTGCCTGGACCTGGAGGCCACGTGATTGCTCAGCTGGAAACTCCAGCTGGGAACCTGCAGAGCCAAGGCCTTGTGCAGGCCTAGTCCCTGGGCCTGATGCACAAGTGTTCCTCGTTAGTCATCTTCACTTGGACTCTAGACAGTCCTGGCCATCTGGGTCCCTCAGCCTGGAGATGGGCCAGCACACGATGGTTCTAGCCAGAGGTCAGAGTCAGGACCTGGCCTGAGAGGAGGTGGGGTGCTCACCTGTCAGACAGCTTCAGAGACTGTGGCTTCAGGAGTGAGTGGTTTGATGTGGGAGGAGATGGCCTGTCACTGACAGGAGAGGGCCACCCTGCCCAGCTAAGGGGCCTGCCAGGAGGGGACACTTGACTGTTACTAGACAGGGAGTTGGAGCAGCCTGCACGTCAGTGAAAAGCTGCTTTTAATACACTTACTTAACCCCCTGCCTTTTTGTTACCAGGGATTAAACTCAGGGGCCCTCGACCACTGAGCCACACCCCCAGCCCTGTGTTAATGTTTTATGTAGAGACAGGGTCTCACTGAGCTGCTTAGCCCCTTGCTGTTGCTGAGGCTGGCTTTGAACTCGTGATTCTCCTGCCTCAGCTTCCCAAAGTGCTGGGATTACAGGGGTGCGCCATCGTGCCCAGCTTATTTAAACCCCTTTTAAGTGTACAATCCAGCCGTACCAGATGCAGGCACAGTGGGACATTGTCATCATGACTGGACTTGGCTGTCCTCTCCTTGGGCCCTACCCCAGGTCTGTCTTATGCAGAGTTGTGCAGCCCACCCCGCCGCTGCCCCGCTCTGCATGGCCGAGCAGCACTCCACTGCAGGGATCCGCTGTGTTTGGTTGATCTGGTTTGTGTGGCTGTGTCCACTGTTTGGCTGTTGGGAAGGGTGTAAATGGAGGGGTGCACATGTTGAGTTCCTGCTTTTGGTCCTTGAGGTGTGTACTTCAGAGTGGTGCTGGGCTCGCTTGATGGTTCATGTCTAGCTCTGAGGAGTCGCCCTCGCCTTCCAGGTAGACACACTTTCAGGCTGCACAGCAGTGCTGGGTTCCATGTCCTGCCCACACTGTGCTTTCAGCTCTTGCTCATCGTGCAGATGGTGTGAAGTGGCTTCTCTTCCTGTGTCTGCAGTTGTGTGATGGCTCCATGATTGCTGGCCATTTGCAAGTTGTCTTTGGAGAAATATCTTTTGGGGGGTTAGTATTGGGGATTGACCCCACGGGCTCTTAACCACCAAGTCACATCCCCAGCCCTTTTTATTGGAGACTCTCACTAAGTTGCTGAGGCTGGCAACCTGTGATCCTCCTGCCTCAGCCTCCCAAGCCGCTGGGATCACAGGCAGATTTTGCCCATTTTAAACCAAGCTTGCTCTTTGGAGACCAAACCCTCAGCACGCGGGTGATCTGCACACACTTTCTCTCGTTGCGTCTTGTCTCTGTTAGTGCCTCTCAGCGTACACTCCAGACTCTGACACAGTCTGATCGCCTGCTTGCTTCCGCTGTCCAAGTCCTTGGTGTCACGCTGAAGGAACTACTGCCAATCCCATTTGTGAAGGTCACCGCCGTTTCCAAGAGTGTTGCAGGTTTGGCTCTTCTATCCAGGCCCTGGTCCATTCGGGCTCATCTTAGTGTGTGACCCTTTTGTTGAAGAGATGTTCCTTCCTCACTGAGGGTGCTTGCTCCCTTCTTGAGAACCAGGAGGTGTGTGAGGTCGTCTGGTTCTGTTCCACTTGGTTGGTGTGTCTGATTATGTATTTCAAAATCAGTTCTGGCTATTTAGTATTTCTTAAAGTTCCATGTTCAATTTTAGATGGGTTTCTCTACTTCTCAAATTTTTTTTTCATTTTCGTGTAGTACTGGGGATTGAGCCCGAGGTTCACCTGTGTTTGGCAAAGCACTCTACCACAGAGCTGCACCCCATTTTTTTGCTGAGCCCTGTGGCTGGAGGAGAGATGAATGGCCCTTTCCCACATGTGTGTGGTCTCTGTCTCCAGCAGCTGTGGTGTCTTTTTTTTTTTGGTACCGGGGATTGAACTCAGGGCACTCGACCACTGAGCCACATCCCCAGCCCTATTTTTTTTTTTTTTTTAAAGATTTTTTAGTTGTAGATGGACACAATGTCTTTATTTTATTGCTTTGTATGTGGTGCTGAGGATCAAACCCAGGGCCTCACGCATGCGAGGCAAGCACTCTACCGCTGAGCTACAGTCCCAGCCCCCCTATTTTGTTTTATGTAGAGACAGGGTCTCACTGAGTTGCTTAGCGCCACGCCGTTGCTGAGGCTGGCTTTGAACTCGCGATCCTCCTGTCTCAGCCTCCCACAGTGCTGGGATCACAGACGTGCACCACTGTGTCTGGCTTCTGGTGGTTTTTTAATGTGCAAGTCTTTTGCCTTTTGTTAATTTTCTTCCTGATACTTTTTTCTTTCAGGTTCTGGGGTTGAACCCAGGGGTGCTCTACCTCTGAGCAACACCCCCAACTCTTTTAAGTTATTTTGAGACAGGGCCTCATTAAGTTGCAGGGGCTGGTCTTGAATTTGCATCCTCCTGCCTCAGCCTCCTGAGTCTCTGGGAATCACAGGCGTGTCTGGCCTATGTACTGGGTTTTGGTGTTTTGTTTTGTTTTGGTTTTGGTGGGTACCACATCATTTTATTTCTTTGGTTTTCCAACTTCCTTATTTCACAGTGCAAATTCAGTCCCCCACCTTTTTGGCCACCTTGCTGACCCTCATTGAAGAGGGCTCTGAGAGGAGGCTCAGCAAACAGCAGGGACTCTAACAGGCAGCCAGGCTGAAAGAGGCTGTGGGGCCTTTCA
>PVHX01035737.1:0-11314 GCA_004024805.1 Geosciurus inauris
ACATACAGAAGTGCTAGTCCTGTGCTTGTCTTTCAGAATTTGGTCTCTATTTTTTTCTATCTGTTGTGGATCTTGGTCCACGCCCCCAAATGGGAGAGGAGAACTTATATGGAGTAGAAATTTCCTGTAACCTCAGAAGATTAAATGGAAGGGACAATCCAAGTGTGGTGGCACACTCCTATAATCCTAGTGAGTCAGGAGGCTGAGATAGGAAGATCAGAAGTTTGAGGCCGGGTTCAGCAACTTATTGAGGCTATCAGCAACTTAGTGAGACTCTGACTCAAAATAAAAACATAAAAGGGCCTGGGGAAGTGGTTCAGTGATAAAGCTCATCTTAGATCAATCCCTAGTATAAAAAATAAGTAGAAGAAAGAAGAGGAAGAGGAAAAGAATGAGGTAGGAGAAGGAGAAGGAGGAAGGAGACAGGCACAAAGACAGATCACAGATTCCCCCACTCTGACCTAGTAAGGGGCTAAAGGAAAAGGGAAAACCTGTGTTTCTCTGCCCATGACAAGACTGAATCCACACAAGAGTTACCTTATCCTTCCCTCTCCGTGAGGTTCTGTCAGGAGAAGGTAGACTCTTAGCACTAGGTGCCTCTGTTTCCCACAGTAAAACCTCTCTCCACTAGGTCACATCATTTCCTGTTTAGATCCTGATTTTCCAGGACTCAGGGTGACTGTTGGACTAAACTAGCCTGGAATGGAGTCAGGTTGAGGTCACACACCATGGGGTCAGCTGCAACATCTGTGTTTCTCCCTGTGGACATTTCCAGTCATACAGATCTAGAGATAGAGAGGGAAATGTGTGGGATGCACATACAGAATTGAACTGAAAGTGCCCAGCTACAGTAAACCACCTACCTGATTTCATAAATTAATTATATGTACATGTAGGAGTGAGTAGGAAACAACAGAGTATATTTCTTTTCAGATTTATGTATTAATGTAAATTTGTATATATAGGAGTAACAGGAAACAGAAATTTGTATATGCCCTTTCATTCTTCTTACACACACAATTTTAAAAGATATTTGAAATTGCACTGTACTTATGGCTTTATAGTCTGCTTTGAGGAAAGACTTTGTTTATAAAATTTATGCCTTTCCAATTGAAGAAAAAGAACGTATAGAAAAGTGAAAGAGATACCATCTGGTGATTAGTCAGAATTGTAGTAGTGAAAGTCTCAACTATGAGGCCTGCCAAGAGGTAAGGGATTTGAAAGAGAGAGAGAAATACATGAAATCTATTGTATAGGACAATGCTTTTTGGAAATTTCCACACTTTAGTAGTGATCCTGTGTTTTTCTTTTGGTTTTTGTTTTGTTTTGTTTTGTTTTTTGTACCGGGGATTGAACTCAGGGGTACTTGACTATGAGCCACATCCCCATCCCTATTTTGTGTTTTATTTAGAGACAGGGTTTCACTGAGTTGCTTAGCACTTCGGTGTTGCTGATGCTGGCTTTGAACTTGTGATTCTCCTGTCTCAGCCTCCCAAAGTGCTGGGATTACAGGCATGCAACACTGCGCCCGGCGATCTTGCAATTTTTATGTTCACCTTTAAATTGGAAGTCTAACCCCTCTGTGAACTGAATAGAAAGCACCTGGACTTGATGTGTGACTAATTTATGTGAAGAAAGTTGAGACATAGAAACACAGGGACAATTGCACATACAGACACATCATTATATATTTTATTTGGTCCGATTCTTTTATAAACATAAAATAGTATACTGTGAGCACGTTTCTGAAACAATTACTAAATGGGTATTGTATTTGCAATTATTTCACAATTATTCTGTTTTTGACATTTTAAATAAGAAAGATTCCATACTTGAAATGCTAGGGAAATGCAGCTTTATAAAACAGAAACATCTGTTGGGTGCAGTGGCACACTCCTGTAATCGAAGCAGCTTGGGAGGCTGAGGGAGGAGGATTATGAGTTCAAAACCAGCCTCAGCAAAAGCGAGGTGCTAAGAAACTCAGTGAGACCCTGTTTCTACATAAAATACAAAAATAAGGGGGGTGATGTGGGTCAGTGGTTGAGTGCCACTTGGTTCAATCTCTGATACCAAAACATTAAAAAAAAAGGGGGGGGGGGCTGGGGATGTGGCTCCGTGGTTAAGCGCCCCTGGTTTCAATCCCTGGTAATTAATAAATACATAAATACAAAAGAATCCTCAATATCCTCCCAAAGCCTACACTGAATCATTAAATAAACTTTTAAAAGATGTGCTATTTTCACACAAGAACATATGAACTTTATTCTTAATCAATAAATGTGTTTGCACATTGTTATGACTCAGATTACACATTTTCCTCATTTACAAACTTTTGTCTCAGTCATTATACAATAGTACCAATTAATTCTTCTTGTTTTAAAGATGTATCAAACAAAATTGAAATGTATATTAGAAATTAAAAATATTCTGCCTCTCCCAGTGGCTCGGGAGGCTGAGGCAGGAGGATCATGAGTTAAAAGACAGCCTCAGCAACAGAGAGGCACTAAGCCACTCAGTGAGACCCTTTCTCTAATAAAATAAAAAATAGGGCTGGGGATATGGCTCAGTGGTTGAATGTTCCTGAGTTCAATCCCTGGTACAAATATATATATTCTGCCTCTCTTTTAGTCCCTCCATTTCCCTACTCTATAATAAAATAATCTATCAATCTGTTGGTATCTATTCTCCATATTTTTCTCTTCACATAATACACTAACATTTAATTAATCATTGTGATGCACAGTATATATTCATTTGAGGGGGTTCTGGGGATTAAACTCAGGGGTACTGGGCCACATCCCCAGCCTTTTTTTTGTATTTTATTGAGAGACAGGGTCTTATTGAGTTGCTTAGCACCTCAACATTGCTGAGGCTGGCTTTGAACTTGCAATCCTCCCACCTCAGCCTCTCAAGCCGCTGGAATTACAGGTGGGCACCAGTATGCCAGGTTCACAATATATATCCTTTTGCAAAATGGTAATGCTTATTCAAACTACACTTGGTCTAAGACAGCTTTTGTACTCACACACGCTGAGTTCTTATGTAGCAAGCTGCAACTAAGCTCATTACATAAACAAACTGAAACCCTCATTTGGAAATTTGCCTTTGTAACAAACTTGAGTTGTGACCAATCACAGTGGCCAACTTTCAGTCAAACCAGATTCAAATAAAGCAAATGCTGGGTTATAACCAATTGAGCTATCTTTGTTCCTCACTTCTGTTGTCTGCATGCCACTTCCCCTTTTCTGTCTGTAAATGTTATCCTGCTATGCAGAAGCCCCACCTTCTTACAGAACCTGTGCTGTTTCAAGAGATTGCCTGATTCGTGATTCTTTCTCTATTCATTCTTTACTCAATTAAACTCTGTTAAATTTCATTTGTATGAAGCTTTTCTTTTAACAGGTTTGGTATCAGAAGTGAGGATACAGAATAAAACTCAAATGGCCCCTAGGAAAGCCAGGTGAACAGGCAAGGTACTTGCAAAACCTGTCGTTGAGCTCACTGCTCTCCTGTTTGTAATTAGAGGTCATGGGTGAGTTTTCGCCCAGATTCTGAGCTCCACTAATTTGTGTTCTGAGTGCTCCAACTTTATTTGAGCAATATTAGGCTGAACTGGGTATAGGATCAGATTAGATCTGATAATTAGCTGGATTGGATTCAATTAAAGACCTCAGATAGGTACCTTATTGATAATGGGTTTATCTCAATCCAAGGAGTTTGGGGTTTACCTCCTTGGGCTCTAGCTAATTTCATGTATAGGAATTAAAGGCCCATAATGTGTATATTTTTAGAGAAGGAAGTTAATCTTATTAGAGACAGCTTAGATTTAATGTAGCCACAAAGGAGATGTTTTAATTGACCTAAAATTGCTTACTTGCAAGGTACATTAGAAAAGAAGAGATTGAGATGCAATTTTCAGTTGCTAAGCAGGAGTTTTTTACAAGATTGAATCAATAAAAAATTACCTCTCTAAAAGATTCCTTAAATGAAAAGCTTAAATAAGAAACCGGGGACATTAGGAAAAAGGACTATACCTTAACTAGATTAACTCTGTTTCTTCTGTTTATCTATTTGTATCTCAATACCCTAACCATTAAACTTTTTGCTCAATTATTCCTTCATCTTGATTATGATGAAAAAGAAAGAAGTTAGACTTATGCCTCATGATGTGAGGCCTTCTGATCATGAAGGCCTGCCTTTACTCTGTAGCCTAAAACTGAGTTTGGGGACATCATAAAGGACTTCACAAACACACAAAAAAATGCTCAAAAATTTATTGAGGTATTTAAAACCCTCATATGGGCTTATAATCCAGTATTTCCTTTACTAATTTATTCATATGGTATTGGGCCTAACAAAGCTTGAAAATGTATGACAGCAGAAGAAACTATTAAAGATCTCTCTAAAACCTCCACATGAGAAGGGCAAAAGGAGTTCTAAGACTTGCTGAAAACTTTTAAAATTCAACTCCTAAGATTTTTCTACAAAATAGTAATCTGTTAATAATACATATTTTTTGTACTAGGAATAGAACCCAGGGCACTTAACCACTGAGTAACATTACCAGTCCTTTTTTAATATTTTTTATTTTGAGACAGGGTCTCACTAAGTTGCTTAGGGCTTCACCAAATTGCTGAGGCTGGATTTGAACTTGGGGTCCTCCTGTCTCAGCTTCCTGAGCCACTGGGATTACATGAGTGACCATTATACATTATTTTTTTCTTTTTTTGGTATTGAGTATTGATTCAGGGGCACTCGACCACTGAACCACATCCCCAGCCCTATTTTGTGTTTTATGTAGAGACAGGGTCTCATTGAGTTGCTTAGTGCCTCGCCATTGCTGAAGCTGGCTTTGAACTAGTGATTCTCCTGTCTCAGCCTCCGTAAGTGCTTAGATTACAGGAGTGTGCCACTGCGCCCAGCAAATTATACATTCTTGAAGAGACACACACACACACACACACACACACACACAATAAAGGAAAATAAAATGATGGGTCAGCTGCATATTATAAAGTCTATTTAAAATATTTGTAAAAATATACTGAGCTTGGAATGCAACAGGGAGTATTTCCTGTAAGAACTGAAACTGTTGTAAACTGTTCTCCATATAAATTAACTTCATCTTTGTCTTGAGTTTAGTTGCCTAATTAAAAAAACTAAACTGGGATGAGAAGTTACAGAATTATTCCAGTTCATGTTTTTTCTTTTATCTTTTTATTTTTGGCAGATAAGGGGTGGGGTCCCCCTGCATCAATCACTGGGATTACAGGCATATGCCACCATGCCAAGGCAGTTATAAGCTATGTATGATACAAAAATATATCTATACCTATATCTATCTATGTATTTCACATATAAAAGAAGATTCCAAGAAAGTTGTAGGGCTAAGTTCCAAATATAAAATTATACACACACTCACACACACACACTCACATACACACACACATGAATGAATATGATTTGGTGACCTTAACTGATCATTTTGAGAGCACTATAGAGCAAGAAATAAATAAAAGGCTGACATATGTATGTATGTATATCTCTCCAGTTACAGCAGTTATAGTGGCCAAGACCAAAGGGGCCTTCTCATCCTTATTCTAAACCACAAACAAGAGATCCTAGAACAAGAAATTCTTTACTCCAAGATGTCTGCCTTTATTACAATCAACCAGAACACCGGAAAAGAGATTTCCCACTTTTGTATCAATCCACCAATAAGCCTCTCCCTTAATTTTTTTTCATTGCTTGTAATGGAACCCAGGGCCTCACACATTCTAGGCAACCATGCTACCACTGATCTATATCACCAGTTCAGTCTCTACCCTTTACACTGAACTGTTTTGCTACTTAAGGGAAGCGCACAGGATTTTTGGAGGGTTGGGGTTACCAGAGATTGAACTCAGGGGCACTCAACCGCTAAGCCACATCCCCAGCCCTATTTTGTGTTTTATGTAGAGACAGGGTCTCACTGAGTTGCTTAGCGCCTCGCCATTGCTGAGGCTGGCTTTGAATTTGTGATCCTCCTGCCTCAACCTCCTCAGCTGCTGGGATTACAGGAGTGCGCCTCTGTGTCTGGCAGTATCATGTATTTTTAAGAATTGTAATATAATTTATGGAAAATTAAATTCACATATTTTGGGGTGAAAGAAATAAAGAAATGTATGTCAAAGTGTAGGAAGTAATAGATATGCAGCAAACATAAGTCCAGACCTCTAATGTACAGCATGAGGATTATAGATAATAATATTATATTCAGTATTTTTGCTGAAAGATTATATTTTAAGTGCTCTTGTGCCCAAAACTGGGGTAATATATGAAATGCTAATTTGCTGCAGGTCTATAGTAAACATTTCAATTTGTATATATTCATCAAAACATCATGATGTACACCTTATGTACATAAAATAAATTTTTTAAAATATTTTTTAGTTGTCAATAGACCTTTATTTTATTTATCTATATATGGGGCTGAGAATTGAACCCAGTGCCTCATACATGTGAGGCAAGTGCTCTACTACAGAGCCACAACCCCAGCCCCATAAAATAAATTTTTAATTCATGCATTTTAATGGTAAACTTTGATACATATCAGTTAATATGTAATGCAACAATCATGATAATCAAGTTTTAGATTTACCATCACTTCAAAGTTGTCCAGTTATGCTAGAGTGCACCATGCTGTCAATGCCCCCACACACCCCAACTCTAGGAACTGCAGATATGTTTTCTGTTTATGTATGTCTGGCTATTTCTTATAAATGGAATCATTCAACATTTGATCTTTTGTGTCTAACTTCTGTCACTTGATATAATGTATTCAAGGTTCATTCATGTTTTAGCATGTGTCAGAATTTCATTCCTTCTAACAGCCAAAATATACATCCTGTGAATATAGCACATCTTGTTTATGCACTCATCTATTGATGGGTACTTGGGTTATTTCCACTTTTTGTGTGATAATCACAATGATTCTACATACATTCCTGTACACATTTTATGTATATGAGTATATTCATTTCTTTTGGGTATGTACCTAGGAGTGGAATTACTAGGTCATATGTTTTTTCTCTGTTTCACCATTTGAAGAACTGGCAGGCTGACCCTGATGAGTAGAGTCTCAGTTTGTTGTTTTTCTCATGATTACATCTGGCTATGTGTTTTAAGAAAGAATACCAGAATATCTGTATTTACAAGATACACACATGATTTCGCCAGTGTTAATAACCTTTGTCCTTTGATTATTGTTGTCATGTTTTTTCATTGTACAGTGAGTATTTCCCATTCACCTACTGTGTTCTGTAAAAGTGAGTCACTAAGTTAGTTGTGCTCTCAAGGATGGGAGGCAGAATTAAGCTTCACCTCAGGGAGGACTTGTAGTTCTACATATTATTACAATTATTTGATAAACACAGTTTTTATCCAATCACCATATGTATTGATTCAAACACTTATTTATGTTAGTATGGATTCATGGATGGATACTCATTTAATTAGTTGTGTTATGCTGTAATTTGGATCTGAAATGTCCCCCAAAGCCCATCTGTTAAAGGCTTAATCCCTAGCATTGTGTTATTGGAAGGTGGTGCAAACCATCTAGGAGAGACCTAGTAGAAGATTTAAGTCATCTGGGTCATGCCCTCAAAGGGAACTGTGGAATCCTGGTCTCTTCCTCTTTCTTTTTCACATCCCAGCCATGAGGTGAACAGTTCGCTATACCACATTCTATAGCCACAATGTGCTTCCCCTCACCTCTCAGAAGCCTAAAAGCTATTGATCTGCCACACCATGGACTGAAACCTCCAAGACTATAAACCAAAATAAATGTTTTCTCTTCATAAGTTTATTACCCCAGGTATTTGTTACTGTACAGTAAATTTGACTAACAGATTATTTTACTGAATGGATATATCTCAACAGAAAGAAACATCTTTTTTTGGGGGGGAGGGAGTAATCAGGAATTGAACTCAGGTGCACTAGACCACCAAGCCACATCTGCAGCCCTATTTTGTATTTTATTTAGAGACAGGGTCTCACTGGGTTGCTTAGCACCTTGGTTTTTGCTGAGACTGGCTTTAACTCACTATTGTCCAGCCTCACCAATATTTGTTGTTACTTGTATTATATGTTGTTGTTGTTGTTGTTTGGTACTGGGGATTGAACTCAGGGGCACTCAACCACTGAGCCACATCCCCAGCCCTTTTTGCATTTTATTTAGAGACAAGGTCTCACTGAGTTGCTTAGCACCTCGGTTTTGCTGAAGCTGGCTTTGAAACCTCAATCCTCTTGTCTCAGCCTCCTAAGCCACTGAGATTACAGGCATGCACCACTGTGCCCATCATTATTTGTATTCTTGGTAACTGCCATTCTGACTGGAGTCAGATGAAATCTCACTGTAGTTTTAATTTGCATTTCTCTAATTGCTAGTGATGTTGAACTTTTTTTTCATGAATTCGTTGACCATTTGTATTTCTTCTTCTGTGAAGTGTCTTATAGTTCCTTTGCCCATTTATTGATTGGGTTATTTATTTTTTGGAGTTAAGTTTTTTGAGTCCTTTATATATCCTGGAGATTAATGCTCTATCTGAGGTGCAGGAGGCAAAAATTTTCATGTTCTTGATTGTTTCCTTTCCAGTACTAAGGGCTTTTTGTTTTGTTTTATTTATTTTAATTAGGTATACATGACAGCAGAATGCATTTTGATTCATTTTACACAAATGGAGCACAACATTTCATTTATCTGGTTGTACACAATATAGAATTACACCATATGTGCAGTCATACATGTGCCTAGGGCATTGTTCCAGCACTAAGTTTTACTGGGCAGACCCAATTTTGTGATCCAAGGCAAAGTCTTGTGCTCACTCATCACTTTCCCCAAGTAGGTGGCTGCACACTGTGCTGCTGCCTGGTGTTAGGGATGGCTTGGCACATGTAATGTAAAAATCTTCCTACCATGTTTAATGCATTTTATTTATAGACTACACTCAAGTGATGTAATATCTCATATAGTTACATTAGCCCTTATGAATATATTTTCATGCATGAGTAGTGTTGAAATTGATGTTTCTATGGGCTTTAATAAAATCTAGAGATTACAATTTCACTATCTTACTGGTGCTTCCCCTCTCAATGGATTTTCGTAAGTGAAGGTATCATGCAAATGATACTCAGATGATGAAAAAGACCATTATGGTTATAATAATTTGAATCTATAGTAATTTATGCACTATTTTTTGAAACCTCATAGAATTTTCCCTAGTTGTTCTAATGAGTTCATCTGACTGGAGTGGAATACAATTGTTATGAAATAATTTTAAAAGAGGGGAAAGGAATTAATACAAATTTTTTGACATTCAAAAGCCAGGCTATTGTTTTCAGAACCTCTTTTCTCAATTTCTTCACTTTCTCATACGAAAGAAACAAAAAACAAAACTGTGGATATCTGATTGTTTGGGTTCTCTCATAGTAAAAAAAAATCCCTTTCTGCCAATAAATAGAACTTAAATATTTATTCTCTGATAGAGGAGTATAGATGTTGAAGTAGGGTAAAAATCGTACAACTCTTAGCTTCTTGAAATGGTGAGAGAATGAAGGCTGGCAAAGTGGGAGAGATATGCCAGGAGGAATGGATCATAAATGAATCATAAAAGATATAAGAACTGAGGCTATGCTGTTCCTCCCATTCCTCCCAAAATGATAAGGGAGCTCTGATAGTCTCTTAATCACCATCATGTTTACTTTTCTCTTGTCTTGAAAAATAGTACATGTTCACAGGTGAAGAGCTCTAGGATTCAGACACATAGGATCTAAGGTTTTCTTAATTTTGTCTCATCTTTGCTCTGATTCATTTGCTCTCATTTAATAATTCATTCTTCAATTTATTTCTCTCTTCTCACATTTTACAAAAATCAATTAGGAGGAATCAAACTTCACTTAGAAATCAATCAACACTTGGCTTAGAAATATTCTCAGCTCCCAATTTCATCCCTTATAAGTTCTACCTTCCACAAAACACCAGAACACTAGCAAAATCCAATCAAGTTCTTTTCCACCACATAATAAGGATTTTCTTTTCTTCATTGTCCAATAATCTGTTCCTCATTTCTATCTGAGACCTCATCAAAATGACTTACAGTAAATATTTCTACCAATTTTCTGTAAATGATTATTTATGTATTCCTTTTAAAATATGGAGGATTTCTCTCTAGGTGTCCTGTTTTATTTTTGAGCCCTTACCAGAATCACCTTTAGCAGTATCTTAGAAATCCTGGCTTTCTTTAGCATGCATTTCAAAACTCTTCTACTATCTATGCATTCCCTAGATAGTTGCTTCCACATTTCTAGGAAAGTTTTACAGTGTCACCCCACTCTATGTTTTCTCCTGTATTTTCCCATGACCAATAGATGAGGCTAGCATATCTTTTATTCTTCTTACAGGTGTACCAATCTTATCAAGGGAGTTTCACCTACATGACTTCATCTAAATATAAAGACCTGACAAAGGCCCCATCTCCTAATACCCATCACATTTTGGGTTAGGGCTTCCACACACTCACAGTTGGACACACACAAACATTCCTAACAAAATAAGGAAGACATATTCATGATAATTATTGTCCTCATTTCTGTTACTGATCACATGGTCAAGTCAGAGTGGATATTTATAATTACTTTATTCTACTATGCAGCCCACATTTTACCTTGCCTTCAACACCTTTGCATGTTTCCTTACCTGGTAGCATGACTCAAACCTTCATTCAAGAGGGTATGGTGGATTAGTAGTCCTGCCTGAATTTGGTTGTTGTAATTTTTATTAACTTTAATTACAACTCATGGTAATATTAAAAGATGCCCTAAGGGTTCTCCTATATTACAGATTGTTGTGGTTTAGATGTGAATTGTCCCCTAAAAGCTCATGTGTGAGAGAGTTTAGAGGTGAAATGATTGTGTTAAAAGAGCCTTAACCTAATCAGTATGTTAATATCCTGATAGGGATTAACTGGGAGTTAACTATAGGCACGTAGGGTGTGGCTGGTGGAGGTGGGTCATTAGGGGTGCTTTTGGGGTATATACTTTGTCCCAAGCAAGTAGAACATCCTCTCTCTCTCTCTCTTTCTCTCTCTCCTTCCTGGTAATATGTTCCTAGCTGCTTTCCTCTATCACACATTTCCACCATGATATTTTGCCTCAGCTTGGGCCCTGCAGAATGGAATCAGCCATGTATGAACTGAGAACTCTGAAACTGTAAGCCCCAAAATGAACTCTTCCTCCTTGCAATTGTTGCTGTCAGGTCTTTTGGTCACAGAAATGA
>PVHX01035738.1:0-11311 GCA_004024805.1 Geosciurus inauris
AAAATTTGCATCTTTATATTTTTATAAAATTCACATTTTTGTTTTAGTTTAGTTAGGTTATTTCACTTTAAAGACATTGCCTTACTGATCTGCTTTGAAATAATTATTCAAGTGGAATATTTCAATTTAATTGCTGTTTTTATATATTGTTCTGGATACATTTACATTAATAACAGGGATTTGTGTTATAACAATGGGTAAAGTAGGCAAATGGAAATTATTATGTTGCATTTGTAAACTTTCTTTTTGCTTTTTACTCTCAAGGAGTTTATATCAATTCAAATTTGTGTAAACATATTATCTCCTATGTAGAGAAATATTCTCCACGAAAGAGATTTATTCATGACGATTTTTTCCTAAGTCAATGTTAACTGTCAGAGGTGCAAGCTTGTGTTCTGAAGATGCATTTTCTTCTAAGTATACTTCTTCTCTTGTTGGTGAAAACAATTTGTTAAGCTTTATTTCCTAGAATAAATCACTTTTGTTTATTTTGAAAGCTTACTGGTGCATATACTCTCACCCTTGATGACCTTTACTCAAAAATGAAATAAACCCCTTATTCCACTGCTGGGAACTCATTTTATGCTCAGATTCCAAGGTTCTTGGCCATTCTAGTTGCATTCAAATAGCAGTAACATATTCACCATGTGTTTCCTTTATGTTTTTGATATTCACTTAACTCCTGGTTATTGCCTGAACAAATGTTAAACTAAGAGTATTCCAAAATATCTATACAAACTCAAGTATTTTTCTGTTTTGTAGATCACTCTTCTCTCTCTCTTGCCAGGTATATTCACTCACAATAGCCTGATACTCTGTTTTTTTTTTTTTTTTGTCCTATATAATTAAACCTTCTCTTAAACAATGTGTCCTATACAAAATTGTGATCTTCTACCCATTATTAGTTTAAAAGTTTTCTGAAAAGTTTTTGCACTGTAATCATATTTCTTTTACTACTACTTTCAATCTATTTCTTTGTATGCCTTGAAACTGCAGGGTACATACCACGTTGGAAATAGGCACAAGCACTGCAAAAAAAAAATATGTATTGAAAAATGTTGTAGGGGCTACATAACCACATGTGAAAGCCAATACCATTTGTTAGAGTGAATAAAATTCAGTACTTTGGCTCTAGTCAAAGTTCAGAAATCTGGGGATATTTACCATGTTAGATGGAAACTTCATCAAAATAAAACTGGATATTCAGACATGTATTTCAGCCTGTGAGTTTGGGTTATACAATGCAAATTACATGGTGTAAGAGAGTCATATGTCTAATACCTTTCTCCTCTTAAGTTGCTGTTGACGCTGTGTTTCATGCATTAGTGATTGGGAGATATGTTTGTGAATATGCATTTGCTTGCAAATAATTACCCTGAACTCTAAAAATTTACAGATATTGTATTATTTCTCAGAATTATAAGAATAGCACATATTTATTACAGGGCATTTGCAAATATAAAACCCAAAGAATAGAAATATAATCTTACTACTCAGAGATCAGATTGTTAAAATATTGGAATATACATAAAAGTAAGAAAGAGGAAAGACCTTTACAGCTGTTTTTCATTTTATTCTTCTTAGCAATGGTCTTGAACATTTTCTCCTATCATTAACTTTCTTCTCAGCTGCTTAGTTATATATTTTGTATACTGTATATGACAAGTCATATGCTTTTCTACCCCCCTTCAATCAAAATATTTGCCATAAGTACAACTGAAGATTCCAGCTAGGGCAGATAATATTCAGTTCCTACTATCTAATTTCCATAGCACCCAACACAAATTATTGTCTATTGTCCATTTTTTCATAATACTCGTACATCCTAATAAGATGATGAAATAAAATCCTCGATTTTATTCAAACAAAATGTCTTTAATTATCTTTACAAACTTCATGCTAATGTTGAAAAATAGTAAATGACCTTCAAATATTTTAAGGTCAAAAAGATCAATCTTAAATGGTTAACTACTGAGACTTTGAAGGTTATTTCTTTTAATATACTTTAAATAATTATTTTGTCAAAATTACCGAAAGTACGGATAAAATTAAAGAGAGTGTGATCATTTTTGAAATCTTTTGCATCTTTTATTTCTCTTGATAAGTGAGGTTTTCATTAAAGGAAATAAAACAATATGAAAGACCAGTATGGTGACCATCCATCTAAACTGCTCGGATCACCCTTAAGAGCAGAGTTACCTGACAGTCTCTAGCTGCACAGCTTCAGGTTCCACTGCAGTGTTCATGGAACATGTGTTCTAGTTAAATTTCCATCAATCAATGGCACACTATGGGGAAACAAAGGTCTAGCCTCTTTTGGCCAATATAGCACCCATCAATGATTCAGATTTTACTTTGGGGTTCCCCGTTGGCCTGGCCAAGACTTTCTTAGAGCTGTACAGCTGTGGGAAGCTCTTTTTTCTCAAGCCTTCTTTCTTCCCTCTCTTCTGTCATGGATGTTATTACTGATGTTCCTCTAAAAGCCTTCCTTGTCTTTTTGCTTAGTCTCCCCTTTATCTTTCACAGACATTTACCTGCTAAACTATTTATACTACTTTGGTGTTTGCTTCTAAAGGACCCAAATGAATGCAGTGTTTATGGACCTAAATGGCCATTTATGACTATGGTAGCTTATAGTTTTAGGTGTATGTTAATACTATTTAGTGTACTTTATTATTTTGCATTCATTCAAACAAATCTTTCTCTGAGGACATAAATATTAAGTACAAATATTAAGAACAAATAAGTATATTTCATACAATGACAAAAATTAACCTTATCTCATCAATAAGGCTCACCCCAACTGTGAGAAATTCTTTCAATTGCTATAAAAAGTCTAAAACAGATGTTCTTTGTATTATAACTTCAGAACTACTAACTTCAGACTGCAGGATAATGAACAGGAAACATGTTCCAGACCTAAGGGCTCAGCCTCAAGAATTCTCTGGTCACCACCCTTGTTGCCAAAATCTGAGAAATGACATTAGGGAATCCCATTCACTGTACTCTCAAAATACTATCAATTCCAACGGTTTTGTGGTTAAAGAACTCTCACTTCCTGTTGACAATTTGAGGAGGCAGAAAAGGTTTGGCAACATAAAATGAGTTCTGTATGTAGCCAAATTACCACCATTACAGTTCTTTCGGAGAGTAAGAATATGGTTTGAATGCCTCCCATATTAATATACATTTAAAATACTTAAGTCTATCAGGAATAGTTTTACTCATAAATGTAAAATATATTTCATTTACTTCATTTAAAAGGAAAGAATACAGAATTTACATACAATAAACAGAAACAGAATTAGAAGCAGCAGAAACATGAACTCTTTATAACAAGTCTTGGTTCAAAGCAAAGGATAAATGAAGAGATACCAAATGGCCACAATGCTTTCAAAATCTGTTTTCAAATCCATGGTAGAGCAGCAGCAAAACCATTACCTGGAAAACCAAAGGCAAGCTTGCTTACATTTGAGATTTTTTTTCTACTTCATCCAAGTACAAATTGGCTTTGTCAACTACCTGCCACTTCAAGTCAACCTCGCTTAGACAGTGATCCTTTGTTTCTCATGGTAAATAAAAGCTCAAAACTAAAGCAACCTAGATCCTTCAGTTATAAAGCTGTGACCTTGATCTGTCACCGTCCATATGTCCCTCCTGACTGTGTCATCTCCTCAGTGAATTTTCACAGACTGTTTGAGGAGACTCTAAGATAGATCCTCTTCACTGCATCTCTGTAGACTGTGCACATTCTCTCTAACAGTGTGTTATAACAATGTTATGCATCTGTTATCAGAAATAGTGATATCCTGGAGGACGGGCATTTGCATTCTATTCATGGTTGGGTCCCTGATGCCTTGAGTTCCTGGTTGTCACTTGATACATGTTTGTTGCAATTAGAGTCATCAAATACCCACTTTTGAACCAGATGGTCCAGATCGTGAGCTCTTTCCAGAAAATTTGTTTCCAACAAATAAATATAGTCTAATTAAGTAAGTTGTATTATAATCATGTTTTGGGATTTGCTCTCCAAATCTTGGTCTGCATTTGACTTACTATTAACTTACTTGCTGAGTGTAAGAGTGGGAGCTGTGCCTTTCCGTCACTGAGGGTGCCTCTGTGAGTACCTCACAAGGAATCCAATGGCAGTGTTCTGAATGTATTTGAGCTTACAATCAGATGAGTGGTGCATGCCTACACTGAGCACATGTAGAGTAATTTATTTAAAAATAAGTTTTGAGAAAGACCTGTTCAGTATGTACTTTTCACCTTTCATATAATCTCAAAGTGAACTCTGATTATTTTTTTTTCCATTCTGAAATTTCTTAAGGAAAAATATTTAAAATTAAAAGTTGCATTATCTTGTAGAATAAATTCTTTTTTTTTTTTTTATCAATATGGTCAATATCTAGGAATTCCCACGTGTAGATGCAGAAGTACAGGAGTCTCAGGTATTTGGAAAGGTAGCTTCCTTTCAAAGATTTGTCCTATGGTGCTTTAAATGTTTCAGGTTGAAAAATCATGACAAAGCTCCTTCATTTAATGATTATATTAAAATCTTATAGCTGTCACCATAGAACAAAAGAACCCTTTAAATAATATTTTTCAAAAAGTCAGTGCCAAAGTTTGATGTTCACTTTCCTGCAAGAATAACACCTTTTACTAAGTTACAAATCATTTTCAATAAAGAATCTGCTGTTTCAAAAATTCAAATTCACTGAATTTTTTAAATAATTTCTGTGTCAAATTGTTACATTGAATTACCATATTAATAGTAATCATAATGTTCATGCTCCACATTTTTGGTATATATCTAATTTATAAACAATGAAATGCAGTTTATCAGTGATAAACTAATATTGTGCTCATTTCATTTTTATTCAATAAATTTATACCCATCACTCATGATAGCTCTGTTAAAACCATGTAGCAACACTAGTAAATATCAATTAAAATATAACAACTTTTATGACAAAGTTAAAAGCTAGACAGTGCAAAACATAGAATATAGTGGAAATAAGGTATTTTAGGAGAATGGTGAATAAACAATAAATTTTCCCCAAAAAATAGATAAGGAAAGGTTTATTTTTTAAACGTGATGTATAATGCAAGTGATCGATTTAAACAATTAAAATATATTGCTATCGTGGCAGTGAGTGTGAATTAGTTAAATATTAGCATTATAGAATCTCTATAATAAGAGAGTTTTTATAAAATTGTTAAACATAATGGTTTATGTATCAAAAGACTATAAAATTAATTCATCATTCTTATTAATTTTAGCAGTAGAGAATTTGGTTTATTAATTTTAATAATGTAGGATTTGGTTCCTGCTCCAACCCAATCTGGAAGTGGTTAGTAACACTCATTAGAATTTAGGCAGAAACCAAAGAGGGCCTAGACAGCCTCATGGAGTCCACCTACAGCTACCAAGTAAAAACAATTGCCGACCATAGGAAATAGAGAAAGAAAGCAAGAAAAGCAAGCAAGAAAGCAAGCATACTGTGAGGTATTTTAGATAGAAAAAAATTTTTTTCTCAACAATATATTTGATAAAAGTTGTATGCTTAACTTTGAATAGTTGCAAAAATAATGAATATATTCTGAAAAGAGTGTAGGGGCTCTGAGATCAAGAGGGCAAATCTTAGTCACTGCCCTCCCAGGACAGGAGTCAGGCAAGGGACACACAAGAGAGTGAACATAACCCAAGAGTCTTCTGTGGCTTAATTATTTCACATTTCAATATAAAAAATACCATGACAGAAACTTGGAGAAAGTTTTCTTAACATGGTGGGTTTCCCTACCCTGAAAATTTGTCAAGAGTTTGATTCTCAGAGAGACTTGGTAGTGTCTCCTTTGTAACCCAAGGGACTCGTCACATGCATGCAATAGAAGCTTAAGGAAGTACATAAGGCATTATTAAGTCATACACTTTTAACATGTGCAAACTTCTGCTCTTTCTTGGTGGGAGTTTGTTTTAGAAATTTGTCCGAATGGAGAGAAATGGAGCTGAATGCATTCACATAGCATAAGACACTATTTAAAGCAAGAGGGAGGCAAACAGAAACTGAAATTTTCATAACAAAGAAAAAGATAAAAGAAAATAGTTACCCTTTGTTTAGTCTCTGTTAGAGAACAAATACTCATAATTAAACTGTAACTCGAATCAAAATGTAGTTTGGGATAAACAACCTAAATGGCCTCCAAGATAAATTACAGTACTCATTTCTCTGTTGTTGGTTTGTTCTCTCCAGTTTCACCAGGAAGCAAGGCTGTGGGGATTCTGTACTGGTATGTCACCACGAAGCAGGTTCTCTCATGCCAACAAGCTTAGCAACTTGTGTGAGTCTGGCCGGTTGCTCACCATCTGGAACTATTTCATATTCTCATTACCAAAAAACTAAACAGAAAAAAGGAAAAGAAAGAGAGAGAATAAACAAGCAGGAGTGATGCTGTTGTGTTGCCTTTTATTTGTAGATCTTACCGTGTGAGTCTGCCCAACTCAGGTGTGTAGTTCATATGGAGGTCCCTACCAGCTGCAGTTCATCTAACATTGCCATCAACCATGGAATTGCTCCTTAGAAATACATAACTTCTGGATCCCATATCATTGGTCTAGATGTCCCAGAAAAGAATGTAGTTTTATTTTTAAACATTTAATTTAGTTTTTATTTCAGTCTTTATTAATTAACTAATTTTTAATTTGTATCCCTCAAATTTCTAGGACCCCTATTAAGGTTTGGTTAAGCGTTGAGGAAATTTGACCAAAGAAATGTGTTTTTTTGTTTGTTTGTTTTGTTTTCTGAAGAAGAATACTGACATGCTATATGTTTTGGCTTGTACTTTTCCATGGGTAGAAATGGAGTGTGGGGACTTGGAATGTGGGGATGTGGTAGGGAGAGGGCAGATAGTATGACTATAGAGAGTGACTAAACTCTTTTTTATTTAGGAATACCCTTTTCACCAAAATCTTTTTCCATACTCCAGTAGAAGTACTTAGTCATTTCTTAGGACAAACCAAAATGAAAAAAACTGGTACAAAAATAGATCTTAGGTAAACCTTTATCTATTTAAAATTTGTAGAAAAATGTATGTATTCATGAATCTATAAAATTCAGTAGTTTTAGTACACACTCAATTTTTATTTATAGTGAACATTGAATAAGTTCATACAGAAAACAAACCTCACAGATAATATAGTGCTTATAGCATAAAGAAACCTACAGGTATTGTTTTTGAAAATTATTGATTTTAACTCTTCTGGCAGATTTTATGATTATTTCATTCCCCTTGTTTCAAATTTAGAGAACTTCTTTTTTGTTGACCTTGCTAGAGTAGGGGTCAGTAATTAAGGCACACACGTGCCAAACAAAGCGCCGGGACTTATTTTCATTGACATGCACACTAGCAGACTTCTCTTGAGAGATAATCACCAGCTGCATTTTGTAGCATGTGAGAGTGTGTGGGTGGAATAACCACTTCCCCACTTATCTTCTGCTTAGTCTCAATATCACTACACCCCACCTGGCTCACCAGAGAACAGGTGTTACCAATGAGACTGATCACATGTTTAAAGGACATCAACCCCAGCTGGACCAGCAGTCCAGGACTTGGTCCATTATCAGCATAAGGTAAAATACTATAAAGTAAGAAAAATAACACCAAGATCAATTGAACACATTGTTTCTGTGAGATAGTCTTTATAATCTTCAGAGAGGTTAAAATACTTCTTCAGGACAGAGTCAGAACTGGTTTGAACCTGTGACTTCTGACTCTAAAGTCTATCAGGATTTCACTTCTGATTCCAGGTCTTTCTAGAAGGTAATTATAATTCTCTAGAAGAGATCTCTTAAACTGTTATCCTCAGAAACACTCATCCAAAGATTGATGGTTTGTCATGAAGCAACTATTTTGCAATAAACTGGAGATCTATATGTTAAAAATTACTCTCTTCCCACACAAGACTTCCTGGAGGCTTTAATAAGTTAAGGTGCATTGTGAAACTTCTAAAGTAAGACCAGGATGGCTGAGCTGGTCCAGGTAACACCCTTTGAGGGTGCATCTACTCATACCTTCTTGAATCAGTGTTTTACTGAACCACATGGACAAGTGCTTTCAAAAATCACAGAAGTCCATTACACACATTAAGGGTGAAGAAGAGCTTCATACACTTAAACAAACAATATAAATGGTATTAAAATTATCAGTTATGAAATGAAAAAATAGAATAAAGAAAAATTATCTATGCAATATAAAGCTTATTAATTGATTTTGAGCTGACTTTGTGTTTGATATTTAGATGTGAAATCTTTAGATTATTTGCTTTACAAACTTTTTAATTGGCAAAGTGTTCTCATGGCAACGAAAACTTTCGTCATCCTGAAGAAAGAATGAATGCTTAAGGACTGGAGAAAGCTTTGTGTGAATTCTGATCTCCTCAGTGAAAACTGTTAATTTGTTATTAAAATACAATTTTAATGTATAAAATGAGCCACAAGTAATATTGGATATAGAGAAGAATTTAGCATGGCCTGTAACAGTCTCACTGGTCAACAGAATAAATGCACTTTCTACAAGTTAAATAAAGTATGAGGTTTTACTCCCAAACCAGCCCATATTAGATACTGGTATCTCACAGCCAATTAAATAGCAACAGCATCCTAGTTTGATGATGCCATAGAATTCAAATTGGTCATGAGTTTTCTGTGTTTGAAAACAAAAATGTTTCTCATTTCCTATGATTTGGTTTATTAACTATCTTTGTCCAAATTTGGATGAGCTTGTTTATAACGTGCTTCTGAAAGACAAATGTGCTTCTTCGTCTGTCTCTGGGACCTGGGATTACACTTAGTAGTTAGGTAGCTGGCTGCTGATTATCTGGCAATCATCATACCTGAATTTTGGGTCCTTCTTCTGTTTTCTTATAACCTACTCTTCCTTCTGCTCTTTTATGAATTGGATCTTTCAGATCACCAGTGCTTTATGTGGTAATAATACCAAATCCCTAATTTTTCTACTCTATCATTTTTTGTATGTCAGTGGTATGCACTGTTATGGCAGGGTTATCTCTACAAACACTAGCTTATAGATAGACCTATACAGAGGAAACTCAGGAAGTACTGAGAAGAAATAATAAGAAGAAAACTTTAACTCTGTCAAGTAGGTCAAGAAAATATCACTGAAATCTATCTTTTTCTAAATTTGTTTTTTCACTGAGATCTCTAAGAAGCTTTGGAGAATGAGTAAGGAGAATTCTGCAAGGATGCATTGGGGTTAAGGTTAAAAGCAGGGAGAAAGATAATGGGGTCTGAATTAGAATAAGATATGTTTTATACATGTATAATTATGTCAAAATGATTCTACTGTTATGTATAACTTAAAAGAACCAATAAAAAATAGAAAAAGAAGCTGGGACGACATTCTTCTTTGAAGGAATCACTTATATAATGACACATAGTAAGAGTGGTGAACTTCAGAACAAATTTTATGACTATGACAAAGGTGTTGGTAAACTTATGGATGGAAATTTTAAAAAAAAAAGAAAGATTCTGTGTAGGAGTAACAAACCAGATCAAGTACTTAGCAATTTATTCTGGCAGTGGATTAGAGTGTACAAATTAGAAGCAGGAATACTCCTGTTTGAGAATGGTGTGAGTCTGAACTTGGCAGTTGGGCTAAGACATTACAATCAGATGCAGTAAAATCTGAACTTTAGAATGCAGGGTTTTTTTTTCTGCTTTGTTCACAACTGTAACTTCAACATCTGGAGGAGTGCTTGACACATAAATTCAATGACTGGATAGGCAAAAGTATACTCATTATTTAGGCATCCATTCATTCACCCATCCAACATGAACACCTGAATTAGACTAATCATATCCTAGGCCTTGAAAGAATAATGAAAAAGAGGGCCATGGACAGAAACATGAAACACGAAACATGCATGTTTAAAATTAGGGTGAAGAAAAGGATCACTGGACAAGACTGTAAAAAACAAGAAAGGAGAATGATATCAACAACTTGTCACGGTGAGAATAAAGGTAGGTAGTATTTCATGGATGATAAATTGTTACCAGTATTTTGGCACTTATAGCAGGTAATGCCGCTAACTGAAAATTATCCATTTATTCTTTTTCATTTCCTACTGAGATATAATCTATAAACAATGAAAAGCACAGACCAAAGAGTATATAGTTCAATGACATTTGACAAATACATCCAACTATGTGACCCACACAATTATGAAATACAGAATAATTCCATCTTTTCAAAAGCTTTCTCATGAGGCTTCTCAGCCAATTCCCTAACACAGAGAAGATGATTGTTCAGAATTTTTCCACCATAGATTACTTTTGATACTTCCTGTCTCTTATCCTCTCACATGCATATTAGACCACTTGGTACTGTGCCACAGTTTGTTGAGTTTCCATGGTTTTCTCTGTTTCAATTTGGAAGTTTTTATTAAGTGATCCTAGAAAATGTCCAATCTGCTGTTAAGTCCATGTACTTGGAAAGTTTATTTAAATTATACTATTTTTCTGTTTAAAATTTTCATAGTTTGCATTTGTTACTATTTCCCATCTATTCACATATTACCTTTTTCTTTAAATCCTTGAATATATGTTTCACTGTGAACCAATTCCAATGTCTGTATCATATATGAGTTTTTCTTTCCTTTTTAAAAATTTTTATTTATTTATTTATTCTACTTAGGTATACATGAAAGCAGCGTGCATTTTGATTCATTGTACACAAATGGAGCACAACTTTTCATTTCCCTGGCTGTATGTGATGTAGAATAACAACATACATGTAGTCATACATAAAGCTAGGGTTATGATGTCCATCTCATTCTAACATCTTTATTGTCCTCCTGCCCCCTCCCCCCTTACACCCCTGTGAACAGAGTTCCACCATTGTTCCCATGTCCTTCCCCACATTATGGATTAGCATCCACTTATCAACGAGTACATTCGGCATTTGGTTTTCCAAATCGGCTTACTTCACTTAGCATGATATTCTCCAACTCCATCCATTTACCTGCAAATGCCATAATTTTATTCTCTTTTATTGCTGAGTAATATTCCATTGTGAATATATAACACAGTTTCTTTATCCAGTCATCTGTGGAAGGGCATCTAGGTTGGCTCCACAGTTTAGCTATTGTGAATTGAGCTACTATAAACATTGAAGTGGCTGCAGCACTGTAGTATGCTGTTTTTAAGTCTTCTGGGTATAGACCGAGGAGTGGAATAGCAGGCTCAAATGGTGGTTCCATTGCAAGTTTTCTAAGGAATCTCCATACTGCTTT
>PVHX01035739.1:0-11315 GCA_004024805.1 Geosciurus inauris
AGTTTGCTCCCCTTTCTCTCCCTCCCCACCCCTGTCCCTTTTCTGTACTCTACAGATCTCCTTTCTGATTTCATTAGATCCCCACACCTTTGTTTCTCACTAGCTTCTACATATGAGAGAAAACATGACTCTTGCCTTTTTGAATCTGGTTTATTTTCTTAACATTGTGTTCTCTAGCTCTATCCATTATCCTGCAAATGACATAATTTCATTCTTCTTTATGCCTGAGGAAAACTCTATTGTGTCTATGTACCCCATTTTCTTTAGAGAATGGAAGATTTTGATAAAGGTGCTTTTCATTGTGCTACTGAAGTCCACAACATGAACCTCTGTCTTCAAGGAGTTTGATTGTCATAGGAGAGTGAGGATCTGTATCTCCAAACCTTGGTTCTTTCCCGATGAAACAAAATTTAAAGTCGGACATGAAAATCCAAGCAAGAGAATTTTATTATGAGTGAAAGTAAAGTAAGGCAAAAGCAGAGAGCATGAGAGAGAGAGAGAGAGAGAGAGAGAGAGAGAGAGAGAGATCTGACCAGAGAATAACAAAGGAGAAAATGCTGCTGCCCTATTTATTACTATTCATGTTTGCTGGGAGGACTGGAGTCCACCTTCTGCACCCTTCACCAATCAGGAGATTGACTCCTCCTTCGTGTCGGGCAGGGAGTTTTGAATCCTATCTGGTCCTCTCCAGAAGTGCCCTGGCAATCATCCTATTGAGGGGGGCTTCACCTACAAGTCAAACGTATATTAATGTAGGTGCTGGGGTCAGTGACCCTGCAGACTTTATTTTAGTGCTCTTGCTAAAGAAATTTTCCTTCTGAAATACTTTGAGGAACTTATAATCATAAATCCTAACTTTACAATGACCTCAGTAGAACTTGTCAGGAATTAGCCCCATCTATGTTTCCTTCTTGACATATTTCTTAATTGGCTCCCTTTGTTTGCATGTGTTTATTATCAGGGTTAGTGTGCCTGTTATTTTTCTAGAAGTTACTAGATTATTCATTAGCCTTAAAAGCAATTTGAAGAAAACCTGATACCCTGCCTTGTTATTGGTTTCCATTCCACTGCTCATCATTCACTACCTCCTAATGAAATCTCTCTATCACAAGACTGAAGAACGCTGCTAGGTTGGGGCTAAAATCTTGGGCATAAATGTGGTAGGTGTGGTGTCTGAGCTGGAGGGAAAAGATAAGCCAGGAATTGCAGAGCACAGAGAAAAGACTTGGGGAGAGATACATAGAGGAAATCTTTTGAGACATGTGAGCAATATATATTCCTTATTCATCTTCTCAGGAGATTCAGTACATTTTCACTAATTCTTTGGTGAAAATGGGTTCATTCTGGTGTCTGGAAATATTACTCAGTCCCACTTGAGGTGAGAGGACAGAGGTTGCCATCTGTAAGGTAGACACAGGGACTATTCTTGTCTGTTTCCTTTTGGTCCAGCTTGGTGGGGGGCACAGGCCAGATGCTCATCAATTACTTTTCATTTGAGTGTATTTTTATTTTAACAACTTTCCTTTGAGGCTCACAATTTTATCCCTGTTATCAGATAAGACAACTGGAAGCCTGCAGTACCAGGTATTTTGCTTCCCAGATTTTTGCACATTGTAGGAGAGATATTATATTTTATGCCAGATACCATCTTCTATTTTATACATTATAACTGAAAGCTGGGTCCATACAGGAAACTGGATTCATAAGACCAAGGGCTAGGGGTAGACTTCTGGCTCTTCCTCGTGTTACAGGGCTGAGGGCTTGCCGAGCTGAGCCAGGGCAGCCGTTGCAGGTCTTAGGTGCCAGCTTTTGTGACTCTTTTGGGAAGAATTCAAGCAAAACACACAATAGTAAGCAAAAGTTTAATAGAGTGAGAAGCAAGGGTTATGTACAGCCTAGGGACTGCACGGACTGCCTCGAAGAGAGGATGGTGCGGTGCTCACAGGGTTGGAGTTTTTAAGAAACTGAATCCTTTGTGCCTTGATTTCCCTGTCCTCCTTAATTGGCTTATTATCCTTTTATAACCGTCAGCAAACTTTCTTTGTGAGGGTCTTGAGATTCTAGTTGACAGGGTATTTGGGCGGTTATGACATAGTGAGGGTTCCAGCAACTTCATAGCAAGAAATGTGATGATGATATTGTCTGGAAACCATAGTGCCCTTTGAGTTCTAATTACCTGTAGCTAGGGGGGAGGACTTTGATGTACCAGACCCCACTTCTCTGATACTTATCTGTTTCCGTTAGGGTCCCCTGGATATTAAGTAATAATTCCCTCAAGGGATCATAATTCTCCACAGCTCAGGGAAGGAGGTGCATTCCAGCTCTCGTTCCCAAATGCTTGCCTTTCAGATAAGGTTCCCCACTGTTTCAGTTTGATGACTCCTGGATTCTTCTTGGTGCATAGGTCTGATGTCTATCTTTCCTTGTCCTTTCTCTCTATCTGTTCATGGCTAACTAACTTACCTAACACTTACATGGGCCCAAATCCCAGAACTGAATCATGAGAATGATCAGAGAAGAGGGTCTTTGGTTCCAAGTCCTATTGTGAGCCGCACATCAAATATGGGGACGTGGAGGGAGGATGTACCTTTCTCCTTAAGGCTCACCATATTTTTTTTTACCATGACTGGGGGTCCTGCCATTGCCTATCTCTTTCCCCCAAGGGCTCAGGGGTACAGCCGCAGGAGTGAGGAAAACAGGAGGAAAAGAGAGGAGATGGAAATGTAGGGGGTGTGGGCTGTTCAGAGTAAAGCAAGGACCAGCAGGAGCCATGGCTTTTCATTTCTTCTCACCCTCCCTGCTTCACTCTTCAATGAGCAACTCTAAGTAATGAACAGGGAGGGTTTTCATAACTACTAGCATAAAGAAGCATAAGAAAGTAAAGAGGCAAGGAATAGAGTCCAGGGTTAATAAAAAGCACCTTTACTATTGAATTCTTCTGAGAAAATTTCAGAAGTAAATTTCCTGGGCAAATTTTAGTTTATCTTTTATAATAGGGAAATGTCAGCCACTGTCCTCTAATTAGCATTACTAAAAGCCAAAGTAAGACTCCAGTTAAGGCTTTCATTTCCTGTTGCTTTTGTACCTGGCAGCTGCCATCACAATCAATGTCTGCATAGCTTTCATTCTCTCAACTCTTGGTGTTTTCTCTGACATTAAGAAATTCTCTTTCTCTATAGAACAAGTGTCATTTTGTTAAAACTGGATTATTACTTGCAACTAATGTGCATTTCATAAAAGGGTTTTTTTTTTTTTTGTACCAGGGATTGAACTCAGGGTACTCGACCACTGAGCCACATCCCCAGCCCTATTTTGTGTTTTATGTAGAGACAGGGTCTCACTGAGTTGCTTAGCGCCTTGCTGTTGCTGAGGCTGGCTTTGAACTCGTGATTCTCCTGTCTCAGCCTCCCTAAGTGCTGGGATTACAGGCGTGTGCCACTGTGCCCAGCTCATCAAGGGGTTCTGATGGTTAACACAGCAGTCCCACAATGCAATTCTCCATTGGAAGCCATTTTTATTTCCTGGATCTGTTAATTGGCTTACAATAAAAACTATTAAGCCCTCCTCTTTCCTGAGAAAACTGCTCTCAGAGTCAGCAGGATTGAGCATAGATAATAGGAAGAGACAATAAACTCTTGCATGTAACTAAACTATCTTTTCAAGTTTAGTATGTCTGCCTGACTTGGGGAATTGTGAGATGCCCCAGAAATTATTCCTAAGATTTAAATTGCATGTTGAGAATTTAGGGCTGTTGCCCAGAGATTGACTCTTCTTAGGGTGATATGTCCATGTAGCAAACTTGGGTGGGCCTGTGGGTGCATCCTTAGGACAAATGAGAGCTCATACTGAATCTGAGACAGGATTTCACAATAAGGACACTATTGACGTTTTGGACTGAATAACCATGTTATGGTGTATGTGGGGTGTTGCTCTGGGAATTGGAGGTAGCAACATCTCTGATTTTTTTCACTGGATGCCAGTATCCTCTCCAAAGTATGACAATTCAAAATGCCTCCAAACACTGCCAAATATCCAGTAGGAGAATGTATCAACCCCTGGTGAAAAACCATTGCCCTAAAGCACACACAATTATCTCTTCTAAGTTGTTGTAGAAGGCCTCCAACACTTTTCTTCAAAAGGTTTCACAGCCTTAAGAAACCACTAGAGGGCGAGCAGGGCTGCTAATTTGAGCTGCTCCATAGGGGTATCACTAAGGGACCTGGCAGAAACTGGGGAGAAGGGTAGGTAGATCCTTTTGGGAGTTTGATGGAACCATTGATAGGAGCAAGTTCTGGGATTCTAAGAGCTTTAAGGAGCAGCCACCATTAGGGACGCACTCCACACCCCAGATGCTGAGAAGACCTTGCAGTAGGAGGTGACTGTCAAGCAACAGCCTCCATCACCCAGAATGAAGTATCCTTCCATGTGGAGAGATCAGTCAGCCTCTTCTATCTACTTGATATGGTGATATTAATGAAGAGAGAAAAGAAATTATTGATCTTGACATTGAAAGCTCCATCCTTGTCCCCTATGCTGATCCAATAATGAGGACAAATTTTGAGAAAAGCGAAGTTTTATTGCTTTGCTAGCAAAGGAGAAAGGCAACAGACTTGCTTCCAGGACTCTGCCAGAGTAACTGCCAAGGGGAAGAGAGGGCTTTCAAAAGGGGAATCCAAGAGCTGTTTTCTAGATGTTATCAGTAGATGTAATTAATGTTCAACTTTGTCCTCAAGAGAGCTGTTTTGCCATTGCCAAGTGTGGAATTTCTTTGTTCAGGTGGGCAGTAAATGGAAGGACAGGTAACCCAGCTTAGGACAAGGAGAATGTCAATCTTGTTTCCTCTACAATTAGGGAAGGGAATAGGGAGAAGAGAAAGAAAACCAAACCAAACTAAATCATGTCAGTTTAAAAATAAGCCACCACTGGTTGAATAGCAAAGTTTATATTCAAATCCTAAAATGTACCCCTGTTACATGAAAGGGACCCCTGTTACAGTCTTATCTTGATTTTTCATAAAGGGGAGACAGCGTTAGGTTCAATAAGCACCTATTTCATATCTACCATTTTAATCATTTCCATGTTTGGTTATGGGGACATTGGTAGATTGCATAAATAGCCACTTTTGGTTTGGACAAGTGTCCTCTTAAGGCCCATGTGTTGAAGACATGGTCCTCAATGTGATGCTATTGGAATGTGGTAGAATGTTTAAGTGGTGGGGGCTACTAAAAGGAAATTAGGTCATTAGGGGTGTACTCTTGGAGGGGATTATGGACTCTGTCCCTTCCTCTCTCTCTTTTTGCTTTTGGCTGCCATGAAATGAGAGGCTTCCTTTGCCATGTACTCCCACTATGATGTACTGCCTTGCTACAGGCCCCAAAGCAATGGGACCTACCAATCATGGATCAAAATCTCCCAAACTGTGAGCCAAAAATAAACTTTTCCTCTTTTTAAAGTTGATTATCTCAGGCATATTGTTACAGTAACAAAGTTTACTAACATAGCTGCAAATTATTTATCATGCCTTTGAGTGGTCCCTTCCCACAGTAATTCTGGACATACCTATGTGATTTGCTTTTGCCAGTGGGTCAATAGTAAATTTGGTACAAGCAGAGATCTGACAAGTTCTTGCTCATTTAGGCTAATTCACTCTTGAGGCTCTTCAGACCCTGCTGTTGTTGTCATGTGAATGAGAGACTGGTGGCATCCTATTGCCCCAGCTGACAGATGGTCAACTTCCAGAAGCTAGGATGCTTTGCTGACCAGCAGGTAACTGATGCGGCTTAGCTAAGTAAAGGAGAAGATCAGCAAAAGAGATGCCCAACCCAAATTGCCAACTTATAGAACTGCAAATGCCATAGATAGTTGTAGTTCTTATGTCACTTAGTTTTAGGGAAGTTTGTTATATAGCAAAAGCTACAAGAAACACAGATGGATAAGATATGGTCCTTGCCTTCAGGATCTCACAGTCTAATAGAATAATTTGCTTCCAAGGGAACCTGCTTGTTACTAATGACTATACCAGACAGTAATACTAGTCTTTGACATCCCTCCCCCAAGAATACTAGTTAAAAATATGAACTTGAAAGCCAAAGTGCTTGGGTTCAAATCCCAGCTTCATCATTTACTAGCAGTATGACTTAGTTAGATTGCCTGATCTTTGTGTCTCTATTTCTACAGAAAGTGGTAATAATAGGACCTTCTTCATAGAGTTATTAAGGGGATTAAAGATATACATTTCTTATAATACAGCCTACTACTTAGTGTTTTAAAAGGACTAGCAATATATAGTTGATTCAAAATAGAATCAGGACATGTTGCTCTGAAAAGCCATCTTTGCGCTGTTCCTGGTCCAGCTCCCCTGCTCCCTGCAACCACCTCCACTTTGGACTCTGGCAGCTTTATTGACAGAGGCCTTGAACTTTAGTTATTAATTAATTAATTAATTAATTACTTTTTTTTGCAGTGCTAGGGGTTGTACCCAGTGCCTCATGCATGCTAGGCAAGCATAGTTTTTTTCTTTTTTTTAATTTTTAAATTTTATTTATTTATTCTACTTCGGTATACATGATAGCAGCATGCATTTTGATTCATTGTACACAGATGGAGCATAGCTTTTCATTTCTCTGGTTGTATGTGATGTAGAATCACAACATACATGCAGTCATACATAAAGCTAGGGCTATGATGTCCATCTTATTCCACCCTCTTTATTGTCCCCACGACAGACCCCCCTCCCACCCCTATGACCAAAGTTCCTCCATTCTTCCCGTGTCCTCCTCCACATTATGGATCAGCATCCACTTATCAGAGGGCACATTCAGCATTTGTTTTTTGAGATTGGCTTACTTCACTTAGCATGATATTATCCAACTCCATCCATTTACCTGCAAATGCCAAAATTTTATTCTCTTTTATTGATGAATAATATTCCATTATGTATATATACCACAGTTTCTTTATCCATTCACCTATTGAAGGGCATCTAGGTTGGTTCCACAGTTTAGCTATTGTGATTGAGCTGCTATAAACATTGAAGTGGCTGTGTCACTGTAGTTTGCTGTTTTTAAGTCTTCTGGGTATAGACTGAGGAGTGGGATAGCTGGGTCAAATGGTGGTTCCATTCCAAGTTTTCTAAGGAATCTCCATACTGCTTTCCAGATTGGTTCCACCAATTTGCAGTCCCACCAGCAATCTATGAGTGTGCCTTTTCCCCCACAACCTCACCAATACTTATTGTTGTTTGTATTCTTGATAATTGCCATTCTGACTGGCATGAAATGAAATCTTAGGGTAATTTTGATTTGCATTTCTCTAACTGCTAGAGATGTTGAACATTTTTTCATATGTCTGTTGATGGATTTTATATCTTCTGTGAAGTTTCTGTTCAGCTCCTTAGCCCATTTATTGATTGGGTTGTTTGTTTTTTTGGTGTTCAGTTTTTTGAGTTCTTTATATATCCTGGAGATTGGTGCTCTATCAGATGTGCATGTGGCAAAGATTTTTCCCAGAATGTCGGCTCTCTGTTCACTTCATTGATTGATTCTTTTGCTGAGGAGAAGTCTTTTAGTTTGAATCCATCCCATTTATTGATTCTTGATTTTACTTCTTGTGCTATAGGAGTCTTGTTAAGGAAGTATGGTCCTAATCCGACATGATGAAGATTTGGGCCTATTTTTTCTTCTATTAGGTGTTGGGTCTCTGGTCTAATTTCCAGGTCCTTGATCCACTTTGAGTTGAGTTTTGTGCATGGTGAGAGATAGGGGTTTAGTTTCATTTTGCTGCATATGGATTTCCAGTTTTCCCAGCACCATTTGTTGAAGAGGCTATCTTTTCTCCAGTGTACGTGTTTGGCCTCTTTGTCTAGTATAAGATAACTGTATTTAAGTGGGTTCATCTGTGTGTCTTCTATTCTATACCATGTCTAGTTTGGTGCCAGTACCATGCCATTTTTGTTACTATAGCTTTGTAGTATCATTTAAGGTTTGGTATTGTGATGCCTCCTGTTTCACTCTTCTTGCTAAGGATTGCTTTGGCTATTCTGGGTCTCTTATTCTTCCAAATGAATTTCATGATTGCCTTTTCTATTTCTATAAGGAATGATGTTGGGATTTTAATTGGAATTGCATTTAATCTATATAGTGCTTTGGGTAGTATGGCCATTTTGACAATATTGATTCTACCTATCTAGGAGCATGGGAGATTTTTCCATCTTTTAAGGTCTTCTTCAATTTCTTTGTTTAGTGTCTTGTAGTTTGCATTATAGAAGTCTTTCACCTCTTTTGTTAAATTGATTCCCAAGTATTTTATTTTTTAGAGGCTATTGTGAATGGGATAGTTTTCCTAATTTCTCTTTCCAACCATGAAAAGCCCAGGTCCAGATGGATTCTCAGCAGAGTTCTACAAGACTTTCAAAGAAGAATTAATACCAATACTTCTCAAACTATTTTATGAAGTAGAAAAGAAGGGAACCCTTCCAAACTCATTCTATGGGGCGAGTATTTCCCTGATTCCAAAACCAGACAGAGACACATCAAAGAAAGAAAATTTCAGACCAATACCCCTGATGAACATAGATGCAAAAATTCTCAATAAAATTTTGGCAAATCACAGACAAAAAATATCAAAAAAATAGTGCACCATGATCCAGTGGGGTTCATTCCAGGGATGCAAGGTTGGTTCACCATACAGAAATCAATTAATGTAATCCATCACATCGATAGACTTAAATAGAAGAGTCACATGATTTTATCAATTGATGCAGAAAAAGCATTTGACAAAATACAGCACCCTTTTATGTTCAAAACACTAGAAAATCTAGGGACAGTAGGAACATACCTCAACTCTGTAAAAGCTATCTATGCTAAACCCAAGGCCAACATCATCCTAAATGGACAAAAATTGGAAGCATTCCCTCTAAAAATGGGAATAAGACAGGGATGCCTTCTTTTACCACTACTATTCAATGTAGTTCTTGAAACACTAGCCAGAGCAATTAGACAGATGAAAGAAATTAAAGGGATATGAATACAAAAAGAAGAACTCAAACTATCATTATTTGCAGATCACATGATTCTATACTTAGAGCATCCAAAAAATTCTACCAGAAAACTTCTAGAATTAATAAATGAATTCATCAAAGTAGCAGGATGTAAAATCAACACCCATAAATCAATTGCATTTCTATACATCAGTGATAAACCCTCTGAAATAGTTTTCTTTTTAATCTGTTGCATTGATCACCTGCATGCCCTACCTTGTTAGACGCTAGCTTGAAGATCACCACCAAGGACTTAAAGGAGAAGGAAGTTATGGAGGAAGCAGAGGATGGAAGGATGGAAGAGATGCTCCTGCTAATGGGAATGCTAATGAGGAAAACAGAGGGGAACAGAAGACTGACAATAAGGTAGATGAAGTAGAGGAACGGGTGGTGAGAAGGAGAAGGAAGAGGAGGAGGAGGAGGAGAGTGATGGCGAGGAGAAGGATGAAGGTAAAAATGAGGAGGTTGAGGCAGCTACATGCACATGGGCAGCTAAAGATGATGAGGATGACAATGTTGATATCAAGAAGTAGAAGATCAATGAGGATGACTAGACAGCAAAAAAGGAAAAGTTAAACTAAGAAAAAAATGCTACCGTGACATCTTCACTTGCCACTTCCCAGCCCAGAATCTGAATGCAGTTCCCTTGGATTAGGGAGCCCACCGTGGGAAGTACCACCCACAGATCACACACTCTCTACCACTCAACCCAAACCACAATGTGAATTTGCAACAGAGGAGGGAAAAAAGAACCCAAACTTCTAAGGCACTGTTTTCTGTCTTAAAAGCACTTTAAAAAAGGAAAATTTGTTTGCACGTTTTATTTACATTTTATATGTTTGCACCTATTGTTAGGGGTCAGCCATTTTTAATGATCTCAGATGACCAGACCAGCCTTCTGATTGTTCTCTGGCCCATTTCTGACTTTACTTGTGGTATGACTGTGTTTGCAATAATCTCAAAGAAGAAACCTCGTAAGAAAAGCAACAACAAAAACTACAACATCAAAAAAACGATCATTTCCAGCATTCCAGTAATTTTTTTGTATGTATGTACTTCAGCTGTACTATAAGTAGTTGGTTTGTATGAGATGACTAAAAAGGCCAAAGATAAAAGGTTTCTTTTTTTCCTTTTTTTGTCTAAGTTGCTGCTTATTTATTTATTTTTTTTGGCCTGTTTGATGTATGTGTGAAGTAATGTTGTCCACCAATAAACCAGAATTTAAAAAAAATAGAATAAGCATTAAAAAATTTTTCTTTTTGAACAACACTTTCCTCTAATGCAATCTGTTCTTTGTGGAAAATTGAAACAACAACAACAACAACAAAGCTATAAAGAAGAGAACAAAGGTCATCCCTTAGATTTGGCTCCAAATTTAGCAATACTACCTTTTATTTTAAGTCAAGCTACTATGATCAGCTGTTGAAGAAAGGTCATTCAAGATACTCAGGGAATAAATGTATCAAGTGCTTAGCCAAGTGGAACCCTTTATATAGACTTTACTGAGTGTATATTTCTTCAGTTGGATTGAGGAGGATCAAGTAGTTTCTTTTCCTATTAGCAACTGGGAGATAATTTGTAGACCCCAATGGACTAACTGAAACATTTGGGGCTGGGTTAGTCAGTTCCGTGGCTGTCACAAAATAGCTGACAAAATCCATTTAAAGGAGGAAATATTTCTTTTGGTTTTGGTTTCAGAGGTTTCAGTGCATGGTAGTTTGACTGAGCTGCTTTGAAACCTGTAGTGGGGCAGTATATCATGGCAGAGGCATGTGGCAGAGGAAAGCTACTGAGTTCATGGCAGCCAGGAAGCAGAGGGAGAGAAAGAGAGCTCACTTTAATAACAAAGCCTCTCCCAAGCCCATTAAAGTATGACTACATCAATGATGATGTCAGAGCCCTCACGATCCAATCACCAAAGGCCCCACCTCTGAATACTACTGCTTTGAAGACTAAACATTCAATATATAAGCTTTTGGGGGACATTTAAGGTCCAAACTATAATAATATTTCCCTGGCCCCAAAGTCTCACATCCATCTCACAATGAAAAATGATTTTAGTTCATCTCCAAGTGTCTCCAAAGTTTCAACAGTTCCAGCATTGCTCAAAAGTCCAAGTCCAAGGTCTACCCTGACACTCAAGGCAAACTCTTAGTTGTGAACCCCTGTTAAAAATTACATACTTTCAAGATAAAATGGCACAGAGTTAAACGTTCCCATTCCAAAAGGAAGGAATAGGAGAATATCAAGGAAGGATCAGACCAAAGTAAGACTGAAA
>PVHX01035740.1:0-11312 GCA_004024805.1 Geosciurus inauris
GGCTCAAGCCTGTAATCCCAGCACTTAGGGAGGCTGAGACAGGAGAATTGCGAGTTCAAAGCCAGCCTCAGCAACAGCGAGGCGCTAAGCAACTCAGTGAGACCCTGTCTCTACATAAAACACAAAATAGGGCTGGGGATGTGGCTCAGTGGTCGAGTGCCCCTGAGTTCAATCCCCAGTACCAAAAAAAAAAAAAAAAGCTTATGAAACTTAGCAGTTTTATGTTCCTCCCTTTCCTGTGTCCCTCCACTCCCAAGTCCCTTCTATCTCACAGATTTCTGCTTTACTAAAGCTGCTTCAGACATTTTTTTGCACATTTCTTTTATTCCTTTTCTTTTTTTCTTTTGTAACCCACTCTACCACTGAGCTACATCCCCAGTCCTTTTCATTTTGAGGAAGGGTCTTGCTAAATTGCTCAGTCTGGCCTCAATCTTGTGATCCTCCTGCCTCAGCCTTCCAAGTAGCTGTAATTGCTAGCATGCACCCCACTGCACCAGGCTTCATTTACCCATTTCCATGTCTGAGTGATATATGTATGCTACTGTCTATTGTCACTATTGACTTTCTATTATGATAAGTGAAGATTTATCTCTCTTGTCCTAACATCTGTTTGCCTTCCTCCAGTTCTTCCAATACAATTGTTACAATTCTTGTTTTTATCAATATTCAGTATTTACATTATTGTACCAATGCAATTACAATTCACTACCGACTTAACCTTTTTTCCTTCCTAGTTAATAATTACTTTTGTATGTGCTTTTTTTGGGGGGGGGGTACTGAGGATTGAACTCAGGGGTACTCGACCACTGAACCACATCCCCAGCCCTATTTTGTGTTTTATGTAGAGACAGGATCTCACTGAGTTGCTTAGCACCTCGCCATTGCTGAGGCTGGCTTTGAACTCGCGATTCTCCTGTCTCAGCCTCCCTAAGTGCTGGGATTACAGGCTTGAGCCACCGTGCCCGGCTATGTGCTTAATTTTTTTATCCAAAGTTAATTGCATCCAATTTTACTTTTAGTTTCCCTCATCCCTCTAACACCCTAGGAGAGATCTCTGTTCTCTGTGACATTTCTTCTCTGAAGTCCTGCTATACATGTCTCATGTTAGACTTCTCTGTGGTCATCCCGTTTCTAGATTGAAACTCATGTTGATTTATTTTCTTTTGGTGGCATAGATCTTCCACTAGTTTCATTTGATGAAAAGCTAGTACAGTGATGGAGCGAAATGATGGCAGTCCTCACAAACTGTCTTTTGAGTCGCATGGTTCAAATCAGGTTAGGTTACCCTCTGTGTCTGCTATCTAATTATCATTCTGGGATTGTTCTTTCCCATTGTCCTAGATTTCCTTCACTTCTTTCCTGTGCTGGATCTCTTGTGTTCCCTAGTGCCTGGCTTTGTGTACTTTACTCCCTCATTTTGGTAGAGACAGGTTGCATAGTAGGTAAAGTGTTAGAATTTGTGCCTCAGAATTTATTTTTTCTGTCATACTGGCTTGTTGCTTTAACTGGGTTATACATTTCTAGATTGGAAATACTTTTCCTTTAGGATTGTGAAGGCATTGTTCCATTGCCTGCTTGATTCCTGCATTGCTGATGAAATATCACTCTATTACTGATCCTGAGTATGTGACTTGCATTTTGTTCATCTATAATATTGTTGGACCCTTTCTGTTGGTTTGTTGGTTTGTTTTGGGACTGGAGATTGAACTCAGGGGCACTCGACCACTGAGCCATATTTTGTGTTTTATTTTATTTATTTATTTTTATTTATTTTTTTAGTTGTAGATGGACACAATGTCTTTATTTTATTGGTTTGTATGTGGTGCTGAGGATCGAACCCAGGGCCTCACACATGTGAGGCAAGCACTCTACCGCTGAGCTACAATCCCAGCCCCCTATTTTGTGTTTTATGTAGAGACAGGGTCTCACTGAGTTACTTAGCGCCTTGCCGTTGCTGAGGCTGGCTTTGAACTCGTGATTCTCCTGTCTCAGTCTCCCTAAGTGCTGGGATGACAGGCCTGCGCCACCGCACCTGGCTTTTCTGTTGGTTTTAATCCATGATGTTGGGCATATGCATTGCCCCCCTTTTAACCTGGAAATCAAGATCTTTGTTTCCAGCAACTTCCTGGAATTATTTTGTTGATTTCTTCCCCTTCCTTTTTTCTGTTCTCTCTTTTCAGAGCTCCTGACTTGAGTGAACTTTCCTGTCTTTTCTTTCTTTTTTCTATTTCTTAATGTCTTTCTTATACTTTCTGGGTGATTCACTTATCTTTCAATCTTTCTTTTAAGCTTAGATTTTGTAAGAATTTCCCATTGTTATAGCATTCTTTGGTTTTTCCATAGGTGTAGTATCTTATCTCTCTAAACTTTCTCCTTAAATAATTTCTGTTTATTCCATTTTGTTGTTGTTGTTGTTGTTGTTTCCTGGATTTGGTCTTCCATCTTCACAGCTTACCTCATATGTCTGCTTATTGTTAGTTATCTGCTCCTTAGAGAATTGAGACTAAAAACTGGATTGTAATTTCTGCACCTGTAGGTGATGCTTATCATTTTTGAGCTTCACTATAAGGTGTCCTGAGTGGAATTTGGTGGGCAAATACTTGGTATTAAAATTGTTAGTTATGTCCAGTGGGAGAATCAGAATTCACAATAAGGGGCTGGGATTATAGCTCAGTGGTAGAGCGCTTGCCTCGTATGCGTGAGGCACTGGGTTCGATCCTCAGCACCACATAAAAATAAACAAATAAAGATATTGTGTCCATCTACAACTAAAAAATATTTTAAAAAAAAAGAATTCACAATAAATATTCTTCAGTCTTCTGCCTGGAGGATCTGTTCTGGGAGCCAAGTGTGCAAAGAGAACGGGGGTGAGAGGAGGAGTCCTCAGTGTTCTGTCTGCATAATAGATACATGGCATGTTGGTAGTGGACCCTGACCCTCAGCCATTTTGAACTGTATTGAAAGGGTCTCTTCTTTTGCCCTTTCCAGAAAGATTAAATTTTCAGGCTTCTACCCTGATAAGGGAGAAGCACTTGTTTATTGACATGGAGTTGGAGAGGGAATCTGGAGCTTTAACCATTTCTCAAACAGCTCTTAACAGTTCTTCTGTTAGCCGCCTCCTCTTTCTCCCCAGTTCCAGAGGTACCTGGTGATGTCTTCCCTCAAGCCTTTTGAAGACTCAGCAGTATAAATCAGAATTGATTCTCCATTTTTCCACTGCTGGCTTATGATTCAGCTTTTTTTGGTCTCCTTAATCAATTGTCATTTGTCTGTTTTCCTGCCTTCCAAATATTGTTGCTGTATTCCATTCTGTTCCCCCACCACGTGTGTTTATATCTTTTTAAAACTAAAAATTTTAGGAATCAAATTTAAAAAACAAATCTTGCCAGGCATGGTGGTACACACCTGTAATCCCAGCAGCTTGGGTGGCTAAGACAGGAAGATCACAAGTTCAAAACCAGCCTGAGGAAAAAGCGAGATGCTAAGCAACTCAGTGAGACCCTGTCTGTAAATAAAATACAAAAAAAAGCTGGGGATGTGGCTCAGTGGATAAGTGCCCCTGAGTCCAATCCCCTGTACCAAAAAAAAAAAAAAATCACTCAACTAAATTGATGTGAATGTTCCTTCTTTTATCTTCTCTTTGAAATCTCATTTTTTTAAAAAATATTTTTTTAGTTGTTGATGGACCTTACTTTTATTGATTTATTTATATGTGGTGCTGAGAATCGATCCCAGGGCCTCACACATGCTGGGCAAGTGCTCTGCCACTGAGCCACAATCCCAGCCCTGAAATCTCATTTTTTAAAATGGCAGTTTCTGGTGTATTTTTAAGTGATGAATGATGTATGCTTTTTGTAGATGATTTAGAAAATAGGAAAGATATCAAATAGATATCACTGTAGTTTTACAATATAGAAATAACTACTGCTAATATTTTTTATTTTATTTTATTTTTTTGGTACTGGAGATTGAACGCAGGGGCACTCGACCACTGAGCCACATCCCCAGCCCTATTTTGTGTTTTATGTAGAGACAGGGTCTCACTGAGTTACTTAGCACCTCGCCGTTGCTGAGGCTGGCTTTGAACTCATGATCCTCCTGTCTCAGCCTCCCTAAGTGCTGAGATTACAGGCTTGTGCCACCACCGTGCCTGGCTCTACTGCTATTTTGCTACACTTTCTTTCCTACTTTTTTCACCCAGTATACCCTTTTTTTTTTTAAATATTTATTTTTTTTTAGTTGTAGGTAGACAGAATATCTTTATTTTATTTTTTTATGTGGTGCTGAGGATCGAACCCAGTGTCTCACGCATGCTAAGCGAGCACGCTACCACTGCGCCATAACCCTAGCCCCCCAGTATACCCTTTTAATAAGTCAGAACATAGTCTTTGAAAATATTTCTTTTTTTTTTAATATTTTATTTAGTTATAGATGAACACAATACCTTCGTTTATTTTATGTGGTGCTGAGGATCGAACCCAGTGCCTCACACATAAGAGGCAAGTGCTCTACCACTGAGCCACAACCCCAGCCCCTTGAAAGTATTTCTAATGGGTATATAACAACTGTTACTTGATTATATTTGTCATGAGCAATTTCCCATGTCAGAATATAAATTTAATTTTTTAATTTTTTTTTAGTTGTAGATGGACATAATATCTTTATTCATTTATTTTTATGTGGCGCTGAAAATCGAACCCAGTGCCTCACACATGCTAAGCAAGCATTCTACCACTGAGCTATAGCCCCAGCCCCAGAATGTAAACTTTGAAAACAATTTCTAATGGGGTTATTATATGGCTGTCATGACTATTATGATTTACTTAAATATTATCTTACTGATAAAGATTTATATTTTCCCCCCTAATCTAAATTACTCCAGACTAAGCAAAGTTAGACAATGCCTATTTTGTTTTGAGATTCTATGTTTAGTGTTTAACCCATCTCTCACTGGAGTGGTAGTTCAGGGAATGTTTTGTTAAGCAAATGAACCGTTTTGCACAGAAGTCTGATTGTTTCTTGCAGTGCTGGGGATCAAACCCAGGGCCTTATGGATGCTAGGCAAGTACTCTACCACTGGGCTACATCTCAGGCTCCTGCTTGTTTCTATTTTGTTTAGTTTGGGTTTTTGTTTATTTGTTTTGTACTAGGAATTTAACCCAGGGTTTCTTTACCACTGAGCTACATCCCCAGCCCTTTTTTTATTTTTTATTTTTGAGACAGGTTCTTGCTAAGTTGCTTAGGACCTCACTACATTACTGAGGCTGGTCTTCAACTTGAGATCCTCCTCATAGTGTTCCCAGTCTCTGGGATAACAGATGTATGCCACTGTGTCCCTGATTGTTTCTTTAAGTATGAGTCTATGCAGGGAGATTACTGGGTTAAAAGGTACAAACATTTTGAAGGTTGTTGATAATTTATTATCCTTTTATTTTTTTGATTCAGAATAAGAAACAAGGATGTAAAAATGAGGAGGTGCTTGCTGTACTAGGCCATGAATTGGGGCACTGGAAGTTGGGACACACAATCAAAAATATCATTATTAGCCAGGTAAGTTTAGAGTGACATTGATTCTTTATAGCATTAGAGTCAAGAGATCAAGGCACAAGCGGTCATATAGTAGAATGGTAAAGACAGACTTCATAGTCAGAACCCCTGGCTTCCCATCACAGCTGTTTTTTATCTACATGTATGACCTCAGGCAACTTCCTTAACTTCTCTCTGCCTCCATGCCTTTATTGAATGATAATACTTCATAGAATTGGTTAAGAATTAAATGAATAATATGTATAAAGAGCTTGGAGCAGTACATGAAATATGATAAGTAGTTTGTAAGTATTTATTGTTGTCACTATCATTATCACCTCCCAAAGTTGCTCAGATTTAAGAGCTGTAAAGATGAGAAGAAGCAAATCTGGATAAATTGGACATTAAGATGCTTTTTTAGTTGTAGATGGACACAATACCTTTATTTTATTTACTTTTATGTGGTGCTGAGGATCGAACCCAGTGCCTCACACCTCCTAGGCAAGCGCTCTACCACTGAGCTACAACTCCAGCCCCTAAAATGCTTTTTATAAAACTTTTTCTCATGTTAAAGTAATTATGTATTCACTGAAAATTGTAGAAAAAATAAAGAATAAAACAAGCCAGGAGTGGTGGCACAGGCCTGTAATCCCAGCACTTAGGGAGGCTGAGACAGGAGAAATGTGAGTTCAAAGCCAGCCTCAGCAATGGTGAGGCACTAAGCAACTCAGTGAGACCCTGTCTCTACCTAAAACACAAAATAGGGCTGGGGATGTGGCTCAGTGGTCGAGTACCCCTGAGTTCAATCCCCAGTACCAAAAAAAAAAAAAAAAAGAATAAAACAATTTCAACAGCATTTCTCCTTTGAATATTAATACCTTTAAACCAATGAACAGGTGCTCAGGTCCTGGGTAAAACAGCACTAAATCTCATTGCCTGGTTTTGAGCACATACAGCCTTAATGTCTTAAGTGTGTCTCTAACCTTTCTGAAAAGTTAGCTGGTTCTGGGTGATGAATTATATGGGACATGTTCCTATTGCTGTATGTTTTTAGGTAATAAAATGGATTATTTAGCTTGAAGGTATGTTATATGGATACGTGACAATGAGTAAGACATTAAATAAATCCAAACCTATGTTCAAAGTAAGTATTCAGTCTAATAAGGAAAATCACTACCCCTTCCATGAAGGAAAGTGTCCAATGGGATCAGCTTACCACAAGGAGGTGGGCTGGTCCCTGAGGTGTGTGGTACCTTGTCAGGGCTGGTGCTGATTGCATCTTCTGACAAACAAGGTACCTGGCAGGAGCCAGTGGGGGAAGATCTGTGTTGGTGACTAATGCATTGATTCCTTTTCTCTCATGAGCCCCTTAATAAGTCCTAGAATGGCTTGAAGAAGTGGGGGCTAACTTCAACAGAGCAGGTTTCTGCTCCTGACCATCAACAGCCTCCCTACCTCTGGGACTCTTTGTTCAACATTCATATAAAGTCAAAATATAATCATAGTCTGGGCTAATTTTTGAAGTTTTCAATATACCTTTTTCCCAAATCTCCTTGTTAGCTGTTTTCTGGTTTTGTTCCAAATCCCTGATCATCTAGCCAAACCATTATTTTCCCACTGCCAATGAATTAATGTATACATGCATATATATATATATATATATCCTCAGCAGCTTAGGTCCTGAATTAGACTGCCTGGATTGTGAGATATACTACTTAAAGTTCCCCTTACTGAGAAATTTGCCTTCGCCACTTCCTTCCAAGTGCCCCTGAGTGGCACTGTAATGCCACAGCAGTCCACTTTGAGCTGGTACCAGTATATTGTACTGTTATTTGTACAGTAGGCTCCAGTTTTTTCTTCCATCTAAATTAAATGACTATAAGGGAACTCATAAGTAATGATTGGTTGAGGGATGGCAGAATGGCAGGAGTTGGCATCCTAGAGTATGAACACCTGCTCCTTCTGCTTCCTGACTTGCTTCATTTGCATGCCTGTGTAGACCACTATCGGCTGATGATAGATGCCTCTGGGCAAACCCATTCTCAGCTAGGCAGCTCCATAGGTGTCCCATGGCCAAGAATTCTGTCTCTATAGTGCCAATAGCAACCCAGGAGTAATTTTTCAAAAGGACAATGATTACTTGATGAAAATGGACACACAGACTGTTAAGTCTGGGCATCTTCTCTAGGAGTTTTCTGTTGGAGCTTGTTATGGATCCACTTCATCCTGGGGTGACTGGTGAGCTTCCTCTCGTTGTCAACCCCACTCTTAAGTGGCAGCTTCTTGAGTCATCTGGCAAATGCTTTGGAGTGGCACACTTAAATAGGGTATGTGTGGCCTCCAGTTCACTGATCTGCTAAGGGAAAAGAATAGTATTTATAGCTGGGTGCGGTGGTGCACGCCTGTAATCCCAGCACTTTGGGAGGCTGAGACAGGAGAATTGCGAGTTCAAAGCCAGCCTCAGCAACAGCGAGGTGTTAAGCAACTCAGTGAGACCCTGTCTCTAAATAAAACACAAAATTAAAAGAATGATATTTATTTTTCAACTTTACTGTAAAAGGTTGTATTTTGGTACAGGTATTTGATTTTCTTTTTCTTTTCCTTTTTTTCCCTCTGACCTCCCAACTCCTCAGTACAGTTCCTGTAGTCCTATAGAGAAGTCCAAGAAAGCCTGTTGCTTTGGAGCCTCCACACTAAGGTCGGGTAGGAGCCTTGTGTCTGATTGTGGTCTTCTAGAACAACACCAGAATCCATTCTATCCCTTTGACTTTGTACAGAGAGAAAGTATTCCATTTGCTGTTGACTACTTCAGACCCTTAATTATAAGAGGCTCAACTCAAACCTACCCCTGAAGAAAAAACTATGCAGTCTAAACATTTGGGGGAATTTTATTTTCCTTTTGAGAGTAAAAGGGAAACTATAAAACTGCCTAAATAACTTTTGCTATAATTACACTAACACCTCTCTTAAAGTCACACCAATCACTTTTGTAGTAGTATGGCACAGTGAAATCAGCCTAGAAATAACTTAAAAATTTTTGTCCTCCTTTCTAGATGAATTCTTTCCTATGTTTTTTCCTGTTTGCTGTATTAATTGGTCGAAAGGAGCTTTTTGCTGCATTTGGTTTTTATGACTGCCAACCTACTCTAATTGGACTATTGATCATCTTCCAGTTTATTTTTTCACCTTACAATGAGGTAACGTATAATTTTTTAAATTATCTCAAATATACCCTTGTTTGTTTCAAATCTAGAACCTTTAGGGTAGTATTAAAACACATCAAAACTACAGTTTTAACAAATAGATGAAATAATCTTTTAGTCACTTGATTGGCCAGTATGAGAAAGTAGTAGGAAAAGCTAAGCCATATAAATAAATGTTTGGGTACTTTAGGGAGAGGGCAGATAAAGAATTAGACTTCAGCAGTGAAAACCTTGATATAATATGTACTTCAGAAAATTAGATATAGATCAACTATTGGAAAGCCATGTATTCACTAGTACATAGATGAAAATCTTCACTCTGAGGGAACTAAAAAATAAAAATTGAGTGTACATATGACTAGATTAAGGGAGGTTATATGACAGTGTTCCTCTGATTCTGTTCTATGAACTCCTGCCTTAAAACAGCCTTAGGGTTCCACTCAGGACCTTCTAAATCAAAACTGGATGAAGTTGAAGAACCACTGTTCTGTGATAGTTGAAGAATCACTGCTGTGATAGGGGGGTTCCATATGGGTGATAAGACATAGGTTAATGAGACCATTGAACAAATCTGATAACAGCACCATTTCATATTTGGTAAGGCTTCCAACGTAAGCCAAGAAATAATACTGGGGATCTTGTACCTCCATTCTGAAAAATTCTTTGTTCAGGTTGTATAGTAAGAGTTTTAAGACAAACTAAATTAATCCTTTTTTTCACTTAAAAAGTGGATGTGTAGGACTGGGGATATAGCTCAATAGTAGAGCTCGTACAAACCCCTGGTTTGATCCTTACTGCCATAGAAACAAAAAAAGTAAAACAACAAAAAAGTGTGTGATGGGGTTACCAGGAAAGAAAAATGGAGCAGAATAGATCATATCTGTATAGCGTTGTCAACATAAACTAAATAGATTTTGTAGAGAAGTAAGATTTAGTATCTTTAAACTCTAAACATTTTAATATTTTGTTTTAACTTTTATAGAAAATATTTATAAAGCCGGGCGCAGTGTGTACACCTGTAGTCCCAGCACTTTAGGAGCCTGAGAAAGGAGAATCGGGAATTCAAAGAGGTGCTAAGCAACTCAGTAAGACTCTGTCTCTAAACAAAACACAAAATAGGGCTGAGGATGTGGCTCAGTGGTCGAGTGCCCCTGAGTTCAATCTCTAGTACCAAAAAAAAGTAAAATGTCATATACAGTTTGTTACTGCTTATGGAATATCGGTTTTATAACAACATTATCATTTGTCTCCCCACCCCACCCCAATACTGGGAATTGAACCCAGGGGTACTCTACCACTGAGCTACATCCCCAGCCCTTTTTATTTTTTATTTTGAGATGGAGTCTTGCCAAGTTACTGAAGCTGGCTTTGAACTTGTAATCCTCAGCCCCCTAAGTTGCTAGGATTACAATTGTGTGTTAATGTGCCAAGCACTCTGTTTTGTGTCACAATTTAGGAATGCCACATTGAGTTGTGTATACTGAATTATTTCTGTATTTCTTAGCAGTTGTATTTTTTTGTGTGGTGATGGGGATTGAACTCAGAGCCTCATGTTTGCTAGACAAGTGCTCTATCACTGAGTTGTGCAGCCTGGCCTCTTGAACTTGAGATTTTCCTGCCTTAGCATCCCAAGTAGCTAGGATTATAGGTGTGTGCCACCATACCTGGCTTCAGAATATTTCGAGTTAAGAAATAGGCATTATGGGGGCTGGGATTATGGCTCAGTGGTAGAGCGCTTGCCTCGCATGCGTGGGGCACTGGGTTCGATCCTCAGCACCACATAAAAATAAATAAAGATATTTGTGTCCATCTACAACTAAAAAAATATTAAAAAAAAAAAAAGAAATAGGCATTATGTCATTCAACTTGTAGTACTTCAGTATGCAAAGAAATTTTTCTCTCAGAATTTATATTTTCAGGTGGAATTTTTCCTTTCATAATGGTCTTCAAAACTTGGATATTTATTCTGTCAATATTACCATAGCTCAGAACACTAATAAAAAATTCAGTTTTGAGATTGTTGTCAGGATGTGACAATTTTTTAGAATAATATCAGTAGAGTGTCACTGTCCTTTAAAGGTAGATAAGTGGACCAAATGTGCACACCTGTAATCCCAGTAACTGGATAGGCTGACATAGGAGGATTGCAAATTAGAGGCCAGTTTCAGCAGTTTAGCAAGGCCCTAAGCTAACTTAGTGAGAGCTTATCTCAAAATTTTAAAAAAATGAAAAGGGGTGGGGTGGTAGCACAGTGGTTAAGTGCCCCTGGGTTCAATCCCCCATACCAAACAATACATAAATGTAGATAAGTGATCAAGAATATATTTTTTTAAAATATTTATTTTTTAGTTGTAGGTGGACACAATAGCTTTATTTTTTATTTTTATGTGGTGCTGAGGATCGAACCCAGTGCCTCCCGCGTGCTAGGCAAGCATGCTGCCACTGCGCCATAACCCCAGCCCCAAGAATATATTTTTTAAAAGGAAAAAAAAAAAGCAGAGGGTAGGGGGGTGTTCCAAATACAAATTACCAGCCGGGCGTGGTGGCGCACGTCTGTAATCCCTGCACTTTGGGAGGCTGAGA
>PVHX01035741.1:0-11311 GCA_004024805.1 Geosciurus inauris
AAAAAAAAAAAAAAAAAAAAGACATAGACTGACAGACTGGATTAAAAAAAAGACCCAAAAATATGCTGCTTTCAAGAAACTCATCTCACAGGAAATGACACCCACAGACTGAAAGTGAAAAGGTAGAAAAAAACATATCATTCACATGGACAATCAATAAATGGGCTAAGGAGCTGAACAGACACTTCTCAGAAGAAGACATACAATTGATCAACAGACATATGAAAACCTATGACATATGAAAAAATGTTCAACATCTCTAGCAATTAGAGATATGCAAATCAAAACTACCCTAAGATTTCATCTCATGCCAGTCAGAATGGCAATTATCAAGAATACAAACAACAGTAAGTGTTGGCAAGGTTGTGGGGGAAAAGGCACACTTGTACATTGCTGGTGGGACTGCAAATTGGTACAACCAATCTGGAAAGCAGTATGGACATTCCTTTGAAAACTTGGAATGGAACCACCATTTGACCCAGCTATCCCACTCCTCAGTCTATACCCAAAGGACTCAAAAACAGCATACTACAGTGACACAGCCACTTCAATGTTTATAGCAGCTCAATTCACAATATCTAATCTGTAGAACCAACCTAGATGCCCTTTAATGGGTGAAGGATGAATGGATACAGAAAATGTGGTATATATACACAATGGAATATAACTCAGCAATAAAAGAGAATAAAATTATGGCATTTGCAGGTAAATGGATGCAGTTGGAGAATATCATGCCAAGTGAAGTAAGCCAATCCCCAAAAACCAAATGCCAAATGTTTTCTCTGATAAGTGGATGCTGATCCATAATGGAGGAGAGGACATGGGAGGAATGGAGAAAGTTTGGTCAAGGGGAGAGAGGAGGGAGGGGGCATGGGGACGGTAAAGATGGTGGAATGAGATGGACATCATAGCCTTAGCTTCATGTATGTCTGCATATATGATGTGATTCTATATCATGTACAACCAGAGAAGTGAAAAGTTGTGCTCCATCTGTGTACAATGAATCAAAATGCATTCTGCTATCATGTATACCTAAGTAGAATAAATTAATAAAAAATTAAACAACAAAAAAAGAATGATTAAATGTATAGAGTGGAATAAGGTAGAGATAGATTTAACCTAATAACTTTATTAATCATTATTCTTTTTTATTTTTTAAATTTATTTATTCTAATTGGGTATACCTGACAGCAGAATGCATTTTGATTCATTGTACACAGATGGAGCACAACTTTTCTTTTCTTTGGTTGTACACAACGTAGAGTCATACCATATGTGCAGTCATACATCTACCTATGACACTGATGTCCATCTCACTGCACCATCTTTCTTGCCCCCATGTCCCCTCCCTCTCCCTCCCCTTTGACCAAAGTTCCTCCATTCTTTTAACTTTTGAGATAGAACTTACCAGTGAATCTATCTGGGCTTATTCCTTTCTGTTTTAGAAGATTATTGACTAGTGATTCAGTATCTTTAATTGGTATAAGTCTATTTACATAATCTATTTCTCCTTATGTGAGTTTTGATAGATTGTGTTTTTTAATCTAGGTTTTCAAATTTATGGGAATAGAGTTGTTCATAATTTTTTTAATGCTTTCACTATACCTCTGATCAATAGTATTGGTTTGTCTTACATTTCTGATATTAGAAATTTGTGACTCCTTTTTTTCTTGGTTGATCCGGGTAGAGATTTGTAAATTTTATTGTTATTTTTGAAGAACCAGCTTTTGACTGTTGACTTTCTCTATTAATTTTCTGTTTTCAATTTTATTGATTTTGGCTCTAATTTTTATTATTTCTGTTCTTCTGCTCGCTTTGAATTTAATTTGCTCCCACCCCCTAGTTTTCTAATGTGGAGTTTAAATTATTGATTTTAGATCTTTCTTCTTTTCTAATATTTGCATACAATGCTATGGACTTCTCACTTAGCTTTGCTTTTCCTGCATCTCAGAAATTCTATTAAGTTGCATTTTAATTACTGTTTTGTTCAAAATATTCTTAAAATTTCTCTTTGAGCCATGTGTTATTCAGAGGTTTATTGTTTAATCTCCAAATCTTGTGGTATTCTCTGCTATCTTCCTGTTAGTGCCTTTTAGGTTAATGCTATTGTAATCTAAAAGCATAATTTGTGTGACATCTATTAATTAAAAATTTGTTAAATGTATTTTATGATTTAGAATAAAATCTATTTTGGGAAATGTCCATGTAAGTGTGAGAAGAATGTGTATTATGCAGTTGTTCAATAAAATATTTTGTATATTAGATTTAATTGATTGATGGTTCTATTTAGTTTAGTTCTATTCTTACTGATTTCTTTCCTTCTTTTTTTTTTTTTGATTTATTTACATTGCCTTAAAGAGAAAAAAACTGCCTCATGAAAATATAAATTTCATGTCAAAAGCCATTCTCAACTAAAAAGGCAATGCTGGAAGATTCACAATACTTAATATCAAATTATACTACAGAACTATATTAACAAAAATTACATGGCACTGTCATAAAAACAGATACAGACCAATGGTACAGAATAGAAGATACAGACAAACTTACACATCTACAATCATCTGATCCTTAAAAAAGGTGCCAAAAATATGCATTAGAAAAAAGACAGCCATTTAGCAGATGGTGCTGGGAAAACTGGTTATCCATATGTAGAAGAATGAGACTAGACCCTTATCTCTCATCCTGAACAAAAATCTATTCAATATGGATCAAAGACGTAGAAATTAGACCAGAAACTATGCAAGTATTAGAAGAAAATGTAAGGTAAACACTCCAGAATAGAGGCATAAGAAACAACTTTCTCAATAGGACTCATAAAGATCAGAAAATAATGCCAAGAGTTAATACATGGAATGCCATTAAATCTTTGCTGATTTCTGCCTAATTAATCTATCTGTCAATAACTGAGAGAGAAGTTTTTAAATATCCAACTCTAGCAGTGTACAGCAGCACATACCTGTAATTCCAGTGACTTGGGAGGCTTAGGCAGGAGAATTGCAAGTTTAAAGCCAGCCAGCAATTAGGTGAGGCCCTTAGAAACTTAGTAAGATCCTGTCTCAAAAAATTAAGAAGGGCGGGACCCCAACCACTCTCACACGCAAGACCCACTCCTGAACAGGACCCCTGGCTCCAGCACCCACACACCATGCAGGACCTCTGGTTGCCCACCCATGCAGGATCCCTAGCTCCTGTGCTGGATCTCTGGCTGCTGCCTCTGTATGGAACTCCTTCTACCAGTGTGGAGCTCTCCCATTGGCCTACACCTGGGGACACTGGACAGGATCTAGAGATAACCTTCTACTTCATTATAGCATGCCACAGAGCTGCATCTCTGAACACATCATCCAATGCCACCCACCGCCTGGCCTGGCCTTCACCCTATCTCTGAAAGCAGATGCCTCCATTGTGGGACTCCTTTGTTGCCATTTTGGTCCTGTGCGGGGAGATACAAGTAAACAACAGACAACCCCAACTACTGAATAAGAAGGGAAGCAATCCTTGTTATTTACCTTGAGACTTTAATCTCTCTATTATCCCTTTTTTTCTTCCCTTCTTTTTCTTCTTTTCTCTCATTCTTTTCTCACCCTCACATCCCCCACTTTGTGAAACCAAGTGTTTTTCATGCATTAGGCTACTGAGGATTGAGATATCTGATTAGTATATTACAGTTGTATTATATAGTCTCATATCTTCTATTTTTACATTTTTTATTTTTCTTAAATTTTTATGTTTCCTTATTTGTTGTACTCTATTTTCTTCCTACTCACTTGTCTTCCCCAAATCTCTTTCTTCTACTACTAGTCAACTTCTTTTGGATTCCACTTTTACACTTTCTAAGATCTATTAACTCTATATCCTCACTTCCTACCTCCCTAACATCTCATACTATACCTCACCCTCAGTTCTCTCTAGTCTGCCAGCAGAAACTGTACACTCTTTTGCAAACCTATTGTTTATATGAAGCTCATTAATTAAAAGAAAAAAAAGTCAATAAGTAAATGACTTGACACTATATCTCAAAGCCCTAGAAGAAGAGGAACAAACCAACACCAAAAGAAGTAGAAGACAGGAAATAATTATAATCAGGGCTGAAATCAATGAAATTGAAACAAAGAAACAATTCAAAAATTGACAAAACAAAAAGCTGGTTCTTTGAAAAAATAAATAAAATTGACAAACTCTTAGGCACCCTAACAAAAAGGAGAGAGAAAATCCAAATTACTAAAATTTGTGATGAAAAGGAAATGTCACAAGAGACTCTACTTAAATACAGAGGATAATTAGAAACTATTTTGAAAATTTATATTCCAGTAAAATAGAAAACCCTGAAGACACTGACAAATTTCAAGAGGCATATGACCTAGTAAAACTGAACGAGGACATTCATGACTCAAACAGATAAATTACAAGCAAGGAAATAGAAGACACCATGAAAAGCCTACCAATCAAGAAAAGCCCAGAACTACATGGATTCTCAGCTGAGTTCTACAAGACCTAAAAAAGAGAACTAACTCCAAAACTCCTCAAATTATTCCATGAAATAGAAAAAGAGAGAACCCTTCCAAACTCATTCTATGAGGCTAGTATCACCCTGATACCAAAACCAGACAGAGACACATCAAAGAAAGAAAATTTCAGACCAATATCCCTGATGAATATAGATGCAAAGTTCTCAATAAAATTTTGGCAAATCGCATACAAAAACATATTTAAAAAAATAGTGCACCATGATAAAGTGGAGTTCATTCCAGGGATGCAAGGTTGGTTCAACATATGGAAATCAATAAACGTAATCCATCACATCAATAGACTTAAAGATAAGAATTATATGATTTTATCAATTGATGTAGAAAAAGCATTTGACAAAATTCAGCACCCTTTAATGTTTAAAACACTAGAAAAACTAGAGATAGTAGAAACATACCTCAACATTGTAAAAGCAATCTATGCTAAACCAAAGGCCAAGAAAAAAACTGAAAGCATTCCCTCTAAAAACTGGAACAAGAAAAGGATGCCCTCTTTCACCACTTCTATTCAACATAATCCTGGAAACTAGCCAGAGCAACTAGACAAAAGAAATTAAAGGAATACAAATAGGAAAAGAAGAACTCAAACTATCATTTGCCAATGACACAATACTATACTTAGAGGATCCAAAAAATTCCACCAGAATACTTCTAGAATTAATAAATTAATTCAGTGAAGTTGCAGGATATAAAATCAACACCCATAAATCAAATGCATTTCTATACATCCTCTGAAAGAGAAATCAGGAAAACTACTCCATTCACAATAACCTCAAAACAAACAAACAAACAAACAAAAAAACCCAAAACCAACTTGGGAATCAGTTAAAAAGAGAGGTGAAAGATCTCTATGATGAAAACTATGGGATACTAAAGAAAGAAATTGAAGAAGACCTTAGAAGATGGAAAGATCTCCCATGTTCTCTGATAGCTAGAATCAATATTGTCAAAATGGCCATACTACCAAAAGTGCCATACAGATTCAATTCAATTCAATTCAAGTGATCCAAGTCAAAATCCCAATGCCATTCTTTATAGAAATAGAAAAAGTAATCATGAAATTCATTTGGAAAAATAAGAGATCCAGAATAGCCAAAGCAATCCTTAGGAAGAAGAGTGAAGCAGGAGGTATCACAATACCAGACTTTAAACTATACTACAAAGCTATTGTAACAAAAACAGCATGGTATTATTACCAAAATAGACACAAAGAACAATGGTACAGGACAAAAGACACAGAGACAAACCCACATAAATAGAGTTCTCTCATACTAGACAAAGGTGCCAAAAATATACACTGGAGAAAAGATAGCCTCTTCAACAAATGGTGCTGGGAAAACTAAAAATCCATATGCAGCAAAATGAAACTAAACCTTTTTTTCTCTTCATGCACAAAAATCAACTCCAAGTGGATCAAGGACCTAGGTCTTAGATCAGAGACCCTGTGCCTAATAGAGGAAAAAGTAGGCCTAAACTTTCATCTTGTCAGATTGGACCCTGACTTCCTGAAGACTCCTAAAATGCAAGAAATAAAATAAAAAATCAATAAATGGGATGGATTCAAACTAAAAAGCTTCTTCTCAGCAAAACAAACAATCAGAGAAACAATCAGTGAGGTGAAACAGGAAGCCTACATTCTGGGAGCAAATTTTTGGCACATGCACATCAGATAGAGCACTAATCTCCAGGATATATAAAGAACTCAAAAAATTTAACACCAAAAAAACAAACAACCCAACCAATAAATGGGCTAAGGAGCCTGAACAGAAACTTCTCAGAAGAAGATATAGAATTGATCAACAAATATATGAAGAAATACTCAACATCTCTAGCAATTAGAGAAATGCAAATCAAAACTACTCTAAGATTTCATCTCACAACAGTCAGAATGGCAGTTATCAAGAATACAAGCAACAATAAGTGCTGGTGAGGATGTGGGGAAAAAGGTACATGCAAACATTGCTGGTGGGACTGCAAATTTGCACAACCAATTTGGAAAGCAGTATGAAGATTCCTTAGAAAACTTAGAATGAAACCACCATTTGACCCAGCTATCCCACTCCTCCACCTGTACCCTAAAGACTTAAAAACAGCATACTATGGTAAAGCAGTCACTTCAATGTTTATAGCAGCACAATTCACAATTGCTAAACTGTGGAAGCAAACTAGATGCCCTTCAATAGATGAATGGATAAAGAAACTGTGGTATATATACACAATGGAATATTACTAAGCAATAAGAATAAATTTATGGCATTTGTAGGTAAATCAATGGAATTGGAGAACATCATGCTAAGTGAAGTAAGTCAATCTCAAAAAACTAAAAGCTGAAATTTTTTCTCTGATTAGTGGATGCTGATACATAATTGGGGTGGAAGTGTTGAGCATGAAGGAAGTTGAGAAATGAATTGAGCATGGAGTTATTGAGAAAAGGAAGAACTTTGGATAGGGCAAAGGAGAGGTAGGGGAAAGACAGTGGAATGAGATGGACATCACTACCCTGGGTACATGTCTGAAGACTAAATGGTGTGACTCTCTCTTGTTTACGAACAGAGAAATGAAAAATTGTGCTCCATATATGTACTAACAATGCTTTGTTTTGTTTTAAAAAATAAAAAAAAAATTTAAAAACCTGGGAATATGGCTCAGTGGTTAAACATCCTTGGGTTCAATCTCTGGTACCAAAATAAAAAATATATATATTCAATTCTAATAATGGATTTATTTATTTTTTCCTAGAGTTCTACAATTTTTGCCTCATGTATTTTTACCATTATTAGACATGTACATATTAAACATTATTGCTTCTTCTTGTTGAATTTATCATTTTGCCATTTATATAATGTTCCTTATCAGTCCCATAATTTCCCATGCTCTGAGCGCCACTTTGTCTGAAATTAATATAGCTACCCCAAACTTTCCTTTGATTAGTGTTAGCATGGTATATTTTTATTCATCTATTTACTTTTAATCTAGTTATATTTTTACATTTAAAGTGGGTTTCTTATAGTATAATTGATTTTTTTTGAGTGTACACTTTGACAGCTTTTGATTCTTAATATATTTAGACCATTTATATTTAAAATGACTATTGATAGTTAAATATGTACATATATGTCATTATTTTATATTTGTTACCCTTGTTTTTTACTTTGACTTTCACTCTACTGGTGTCTTCTCTGGTTTTAATTCACTATTATATATGAACCCATTTTCTATCTCTTAGAGTCCCAATTATATTTTAATTTATTTTTAATGGTAGCCCTAGAATTTGCAAAATACATTGAAAGCTAATCAAAGTCTAATTTCAATTAAGAGTACCACAATTCACATGTAATGAAGATACAACAAAATATTCCCAATTCCAGCCATTCATCCCTTATAATAGTGCATGATTCATTTCACTTTTCCATAAACTGTATGTGTTAGTCTGTTTTGTGCTGCTATAACAGAATACCTGAGACTAGGGGAATTTATGTAGAACACAGAGATTTATTTAACTGGTGATTCTGGAGCCTGGGAAGTCCAAGGTTGAGCAGCCTATATCTGATAAGGGTCTTCTTGCTACATCATGCCGTGGCAGAAGGTAGAAAGGCAGGAGAGTATGTATGTGCAAAAGATCCAACTTGCAGTATCAAGCCCTTTTATAATCAGCATTAATCTATTCATGAGGTTTAAGCCCTTGTGACTCAAACATTTCCCATAAGACCCTACTTTCCAACACTGTTGCCTGGGGGTTAAGTTCCAACAAATGAATTTAGGGGACATATTTAAACCATAGCAATCTATAATCACAAAATTAATTCTTGCTATTATTATTATTACTACAGACATTGTTATCTGTTAGATCAATTTTTGGACAAAGAAAATGTGTTATTTTATCTTGTTTTGTCCTTCTATAAATCTCTTCCTTTATTTGTGTAGATCCAAGTTTCTGATCCATGTAATTTTCTTTCCCTCTAAAGAGAAACATTTCTTATGAATTCTATTGTAAATAAATGCCTTCAATTTTTAATGAGAGTTTATTCCTTTATCACTTTTTTTTTTGTGTGTGGTGCTGGGGATTGAATCCATGGCCTTGTGTATGCAAGGCAAACACTCTACCAACTGAGCTATATCCCCAGCTCTCTTTATCACTTTTGAAGGATAATTATATTGGATACAGAATTCCAGGATGATAGTTTTTTCTTTCAATATCTTAAATATTTCATTCCATTCTTTTCTTGAATATTTTCTGAATAAAAATATGATGCAGTTTTTATCATTTACTCCTCTGTAAGATTCTCCACCACCACTACTTACCTAGCTTCTTTCAAGATTTTCTTTTTGAATTTCTTTTATTTGAATATGGGTAGGCATAAAAATTTTGGTATTTACCCTGCTTGGTGTTCTCCAAATTTACTGGATCTGTGGTTTGGTATCTCTGAAAATTTTTGCAAAGTGTTCAACCATTATTCATATAATATTTTTTTATACTCTTTTCTTTGACTTTCTGATATATTATACCTCTGTAATTGTCCCATGGTTCTCATATATTCTGTTCTAGGTTTTTTCCTCTAACATTTTTTCTTCTTTTTAGTTGAGAAGTTACTGTGGAAATATCTTCCTGATTACTTACTCCTTACTTCACTTGATCTATTCTGATAAGTCCATTCAAGACATTCTTTGTTTCTTACAGTATTTTTTACTTTTAGCATTTCCTTTTTGCTTTTTTTCCCCTAATTTACATCTCACTATTGGTATTATCTAACTATTCTTGCATTTTAAGAGCTTTTAGCATACTACTTATAATTATTTTAAATTCTTTGTTCAAAAATTCCAAAATTTCTGCCATATCTGAAGATCTAAATCTGGTTCTGATGCCTTCTCTGTCTCTTCAAAAAAAAATTTTATTTTGGCTTTTGAGCATGCTTTGTAAGTTTTCATTGAAATCAAGAATGATGTATCATGAAAAAATAACCAATATATGTAGGCCTAAGTGAACTTTTATAATCATCTGGCAGAGTTAGGCTGTGTGTACTCTTTGCTGTAACTGTAGCTAAAATTGTATCAGAAGCTAAAATTTCCCCTAGTATCTTCCCTTCTTTCTATACCCTTTGTTGTTGTTTGGGGGATTTTTCTGGAGACTTTCTTAAATAGGATCTTAACCTTGTAGTTTTTCTCTTTCTATTTCTTGGTGTATTTTTTATTTTTCTTTAGCTATAACCAATTGTTATTATTGGAGACTGACTGAAATGGCAGTAAGGTGTGGGTGGAAGAAGCATTCTGTAGTCCTGTAATTAGGTCCCAATCAGAGTAAGCTTGTGTCCTTGAACTACAACCTTCACAAAATTATTTCAGCTTCTCTCCCCACTCCCCGTAGATGAGATTGTGTGGATAAAGGGAGCTAGAACTGGGTATTTCCTCAAGGTCACAGATTCTTACAAAACCCAAGCTCTGGTAAAGTACTATCTCTTGTAGTTCAACAGATGTGGGGTGTATTTCAAAACGATTAATTCCTTCCTCTTGCCAGAAGGATCAGAGAATTTTCTCCTGATCTCTGCCTCTTTACCTGTAAAATCTATTAGAGTGCTTGGAAATGAAAATAATGAAAATATTGGGTCAATTTAAAACTGGATCCCACAGAGTTTTTAACTCTCCTTCTAGCCCACATGAACTTCCACCAAATCTCCAATTACAGTTTGTTTTCCTAACGGAATTGCCTCAGTGCCCAGATTTTGCTCTGGGCTTCTGCTCCTGGACAGCTATAATTCATGGTATTTTTCCATCTCTCCAGTTTTTGGGGCAGCAATTTGCCATGTGATCTCACTACTGTGATGGATCTAAGAAGTTATTGATTTTTCATTTGTGTTTAGCTTTTTCTTTGCTATGAGGAAGGAAGTGACAATTTTAAGCTACTTACATATTAGAGAAGAAACCAAAAATCATCTTCAAACTTTAATGTGCATAAGAATCATTAGAATTTGAGAACCACTAAAAGAGTATCTCCATTGAAACACTACTATGGCTTCTGACTCGTACTACCATTGTTGAATTGCCTAAAACTTGTAAAAAATGACCCCCATTCAACCTATGTTATAGCAATTTTGACTCTGTATTTTTATATTTTCATGCAAATTGAAGGCAGGATAATCCAGTTTTTTAAAAATCTTCATCCACTAAAGTAGCACAATAATGGACATGAAGTAGAATCAATAAACATCTATTAAATGAATAAATAAGATTATTAGGGTCAACTTTCCTTAGTCGTTCCACTGCAGATCAAAGTTTCCTTCTATATGTGAAAGCCTAATTGTAGATGAATGGCTATATGAAACATCCGTTTATTTTTAAAAATATATTTTCATTTTTGAGACATAGTACATTTACCTATTTGTGGGACATGGTGTGAAATTTCAATACATGTATTGGATGTAACTATTAGATCTGGGTAACTGGTATATCCATTTCTTAAAATGCACTGAGTTTCTTGAATGACTAAAAAAAAAAGCTAATGCTAGTGTGCTGAATTAGCTTCAAATCGTTTAACAGGAAACCTATGCTTCATACGGGAATTTCTGTTCATAAGGAGATAGTAAAAATTCATTTGAGGAGAAGAAGGAATGTGTTTTTAAGATCTAGCTGACACTGAGACAGGAGAATCGCGAGTTCAAAGCCAGCCTCAGCAACGGCTAGGTGCTAAGCAACTCAGTGAGACCCTGTCTCTACATAAAACACAAAATAGGACTGGGGATGTGGCTCAGTGGTCAAGTGCTCCTGAGTTCAATCTCTAGTAGCACCCC
>PVHX01035742.1:0-11325 GCA_004024805.1 Geosciurus inauris
AGAGAGAAATTTGGGGAAGACAAATAAGTAGGAAGAAAACAGAGTACACAAAACAAGGAAACATAAAAATTAAGAAAAATAAAAAATGTAAAAATAGAAGATAAAAGACTATATAATACAATGGCAATATACTAATCAGATATGCCAGTCCTCAGTAGCCTAATGCATAAGAAAATATTTGGTTTCACAAATGTTGGGGATGTGAGGGCAGGAAGAGAGAGAGAGAGAGAGAGAGAGAGAGAGAGAGAGAGAGAGGGAGGGAGAGAAAGAGAGAGAGAGAGAGAGAGAGAGAAAAGAAAAACAAACACCTATTTTTTTTTCAGGGTCTCACTGAGTTGCTTAGCACCTTGCTTTAGCTAAAGCTGGCTTTGAACTCACAATCCTCCTACCTCAGCCTCCTGAGCTGTTGGGATTACAGGCATGCACACTATGCCCAGCTATATTGGTTTTCTAATTCTAATTTCATTCATTTTGGCTCTGATTTTAGTTGTTTCCTATCTTCTACTGATGTTGGTATTGATTTGATGTTTTATTTCCTGGGGGATTGAGGTGTAATGGTGGATTATTTATTTGGTATCTTTTTATTTTTTTGATGTATGAACTCAGTGCTGTAAACTTTCCTCTTAGAACTGCCTTTGTAGTGTTCTAGAGAATTTGATGTATAATTATTCTCATTTGTTTCTAAGAATTTTTAAATTTCTCCCCTGATTTCTTTGCTATCCATTCATTATTCAAAAGTGTATTATTTTATCTCCAGGTGTTAGAGTGGTTTATATTTTTTCCTCTTGGCATTGATTTATAATTTATCATTTTTGTTTTTTATATTTGCTGAGATTTGCTTTGTGACAATGTATGGTCTATTTTAGAAAATTTTCCATGTGCTACCTAGAAGAAAGTGAATTCAGTCATTGATGGATGGAATATTCTATAGATATATGTTAGGCCAATATTATGAATCATATTTTTAAGTTTTTTAGAATCTTAGTTTTTGTCTTGATGGTCTATCTCGTGGCGAGAGAGTTATGTTAAAGTCACCTATTATTATTGTATCATTGTATATTTCATTTTTAATATTAAGAAGGATTTGTTTTATGTACATAAAAACACCATTGTTGGGTCCAAATATTTAGAATCTTTATATCTTATTGTTGGATTATTCCCTTAAGCAGTATCAAGTGAATCTCTTTGTGTCTTCTGATTAATTTTGGCTTGAAATCCACTTTGTCTGATATGAGGACTGCTACTCCTGCTTGTTTACAAGTACCATTTGCATGGTATGTCTTTTACCATCTTTTCATTTTCACTCTGCAATGTCTTTGCTTGTAAAGTGAGTCTCTTGAAAACAGCATTGTTGGGTCTTGTTTTTTATTCCAATCTGACAACCTTTGTCTTTTGATTGAAGAATTTAGAACATTTACATTCAACATTATTATAGAGAGATGTACTTTATTTTTGTGCCATTTTGATGTATTTTTAATGTTTAAATTGGACTTGATGCTCCCTTAATTGACTGTCCTTCCACTTTAATGCATCCTTAATATATTTTTCATTTCTTCATCATGAAATGTTTCACTGTATATGTTTTTAAATATAGGCTTTGTGGTTATAAATTCTTTTAGCCTCTGATTGTCATGGAAGACTTTAATTTTATCTTCAATTCTGGAGCTTAATTTTGCTGAGTATAGTAATCCTGAATAAAACTGATTTTATTTCAGAGCTTGGTATATATTATTGTGTGCCCTCCTGTCTTTTAGTGTCTGGGTGGAGAAATCAGTTGAAATTTGAATTGGTTTTCCTCTAAATATAATCATCCATTTATCTCTTGAAAATTTTAAAATACTATCCTTATTCTCTATGTTAGACATTTTCATTATAATGTATCTTGGTGTTGATATGCTTTGATTCTGTCTATTTGGAGTTCTATATGCTTCTTGTGCTTGTATTTTCTTCTCATTCTGTAGTTTTGGAAAATTTTGTAATATTACTTTATTGAAAAGATTGTGCTTCCCTTTAGGTTGTATTTCAGATCCTTCATCTACCCTGATAATTCTTAGATTTGATCTCCTGATGTTTTCCCATATTTCTTTATTTTATTTTATTTTTATTTTTTAATTTTTTTAGTTGTAGATGGACGCAATATTTTTATTTTATGTGGTGCTGAGGATTGAACCCAGAGCCTCACGCATGCAAGGCAAGCGCTCTATCACTGAGCTACAATCCCAGCCCATATTTCTTGAATATTCTTGTGATGGTCTTTTAATATCTTTCTTTATCATCAACATTAGATTCAAGACCTAGAAGTCTATCATAATAGGGGTCTAATTTATTGGTGATGCTTTCCATTGAATGTTTAATTTGATTTATTAATTTTTTCATTTTGAAGATTCCTGTTTGTTTTTTCAGAACCTCTATTTATTGAAGTGATCTTTCTCCTGTATTTTGTCTCAATTTCACTCCTTACATCATTTTTTAGTTTGGTAAACATTTAAACTGCAAACTTTATATATTTTTTCTCTGACATTTACTATAGTGACAGTGCAGTCATTTGTTGAAACATTTTGAACTGTTTGGGGTGTTTTGATCCCTTCACTGTGCAGAATATTTTGAATGTAATGCCATCCCATTTATTGATTCCTGGTTTTATTTCTTGATCTTTAAGTGTCTTTTTAAGGAAATTGATGCCTGTGCCACTATGTTGGACTGTTGAACAGTTATAGAGATTCATATCTAATTCTCATGTCTTTGATGCACTTTGATTGGTTTTTGTGCAAGGTCATAGATGGAGGTCAAGTTTCATTCTTCTACATATAGATTTCTGATTTCCCTAGCACCACTTATTAAAAAGGCACTATTTTTTCCAACATATGTTTTTGGCACCTTTGTGTAGTATCAGGTAATTGTATTTATGTCAGTTTTCTCTGTTATCATTTATTCTATTCCATTGGTCTTCATGTCTGCTTTGGTGCTAGTACTATGCTGTTTTTGTTATTATGGTAGTAACTGTAGTATATTTTGAGGTCCAGTGTTGTAATATCTCTAGCATCACTCTTTTTTCCTCAGGATTTCTTAAGCTAGTCTAGATCTCTTATTTCCAAATGAATTTTAGAATTGCTTTTTAAAAAAATTTCTATAAAGAAATTGTAATTTGATGGAGATTGAATTGAATCGGTATGTTGTTTTTTGTAGTATGGCCATTTTATTTTTAGTTGTAGATGGAGACAATACCTTCATATTTATTTTTTTATGTGATGCTGAGGATCAAACCCAGTGCCTCACACACAGGCTGGGTAAGCATTCTACCATAGAGCTACAACCCCAGCCCAAGTATGTCCATTTTAATAATATTGAATCTGCCTGTTCAAGAACATGAGAGGTCTTTCCATCTTTTAATGTCTTCTTCAGTTTCTTTCTTCCATGTTTTGTAGAGGTCCTGACATCTTTGTTAAATTGGTTCCCAAGGATTTTTTTTTTTTTTTTTTAGGTTACTATGAATGGAGTGTTGTTGTTCCTAATTTTTTTTTTAGCACGTTTGTTACTGGAGTACAGGAAAGCAATGGATTTATGTATGTTGATCTTAAATTGTGGTGCTTTACTAAAATTACCTATTCTATAATTCTTTTGGTGGATTTTTTGTTTTTATATTCTAATTATAGGATCGTGCCATCAAATACATATAAGTTGAGTTCTTTGTTTCTTATCCTTTTAATTTCTTTCTCTTACCTGATTGATCTGACTAGATTTTTGAGGACTATGTTGAATAGGAATGGTAAGAGTGGACATCCTTGTAGGTTCCTGTTTTTAGAGGAAATGCTTTCAGCTTTTCTCTATTCAATATAATGTTGACTTTGGGTTTGTCATATATAGCCTTTATATTGTTAAGATAGGTTATTTCTATCCTTAGTTTCTCCAGTGTTTTAAACATGAATTGACATTGTACTTTTGTCAAATGCTGGTTTTTTTTTTTTTTTTTTTTTTTTTGCATCTGTTGAGATAATTATATAATTGTTGTCCTTAAGCCTATTTATGTGGTGGATTACATTAATTGACTTGTGTATGTTGAACTAACATTTCATCCCTAGAATGAAATCCACTTGAACATGATGCACTATATTTTTAATGTGTTTTTTGTATGTGGTTTGCCAATATTTTATTAAGAATTTTTGCATCTATGTTCATCATGGATATTGGTCTGAAATTTTCTTTCCTTGATCTTTCTTTGTCTGGTTTTAGTATCAGAGTGATACTAGCTTCATAGAATAAGTTTGGAAGGGTTCCTTCCTTTTCTATTTCATGGAATAATTTGAGTAGGTTTGGTGTTAGTTCTTATTTCAAGATGTGGTAGAACTGGACTCAGATTCCATTTGGCCCTGGGCATCTGTTTCTTGGTAGGCTTTTGATGGCTTCTTCAATTTAATTACATGAAATTGATCTGTATAAATTTTCTGTGTCCTCATGATTAAATTTTGGTAGATTATATGTCTCTAAAAATTTGTCAGTGTCTTAAGATTTTCTTTTATTAGAATATAGATTTTCAAAGTAGTTTCTGATTATCATTTGTATTTAAGTAGTGTCCATTGTGATATTTCTTTTTCATCATGATTTTAAAATTTGAATTTTATGTCTCTTTTCATTAGCTTAGCTAAGGGTCTATCAATTTTATTTATTTTTTTAAAGAACCAATTTTTTGTTTTGTTGAATTTTTGAATTGTGTCTTTTGTTTCATTTTTCTTGATTTTAATTATTTCCTATCTTCTGCTTTTGGTGTTGATTTGTTCTTCTTTTTCTAGGGCTTTGAGATGTAATGTTAGGTTATTATTTGGTGACTTTCTATTCTTTTAGTGAAGGAGTTCAATGCAGTGAACTTTCCTCCTAGATCTGTCTTTATAGTGTCTCAGAGATTTTTATATGTTGTATTACTTTTCTCATTTACCTCTAAGGATTTAATTATTTTATCCTTGATTTCTTCTTTATTTTATCCTTGATTTCTATCCATTCATCATTCAATAGCATATTATTTAGTCTCCAAGTGTTAGAGTAGCTTCTATTTTCTATTTTAACATTGATTTCTAATTTTATTCCTTTATGATCTAAAAGAATGCAAGGTATTATCTCTGTTTTCTTGTATTTGCTAAGATTTTCTTTGTGGCCTAATATATGGCCTATTTTAGAGAAGGATCTATGTGCTACTGAGAAGAAAGTGAATTCAGTCATTTATGTATTAAATATTCTATATATATCTGTGAAGTCCAAATTATTAATTGTAATTTTTAGTTCTATAGCTTTATTTAGCTTTTTATTAGAGCATCTATCCTAGTGGTGAGAGAGGTGTGTTAAAGTCACCCAATATTGTTGTGGTGTGGTCTATTTGATTCTTGAAATTCAGAAGGGTTTATTTGATGCAGATGCTTCATTATTTAGCTCAAAAATATTTATGATTATTATGTCTTCTTGATATATAATTTCCTTAAGCAGTATGCCCTTCTTTGTCCCTTCTGATTAACTTTGGCTTGAAGTCCACTTTATCTGATATAAGGACAGAAACTTCTGCTTGCTTATGAAATCCATGTCAATGATATATCTTTTCTCCATCCTTTTATTTTCAGTCTGTGGATATGTTTGCTTATGTGGTGAGTGTCTTGGAGATAGCATATATTGCATCTTAATTTTTAGTCCAATCTGTAAGTCTATGTCTTTTTTTTAAATATTTTTTTAGTTGTAGATAAACATAATACCTTTATTTATTTTATGTGGTGCTGAGGATCAAACCCAGTGCCTCACACAGGTGAGGCAAGTGCTCAATCATTGAACCACAACCCCAGTCCCAGTCTATGTCTTTTGATTTATGAGTTTATGTTCTTTATATTCAATGTTATTATTGAGAATTGACTTTTATTCCCTGCCATTTGACTTGTTTCTGGTTCTTAATTTGAATTAGTTTCCCTTTTGATTGGCTATTCTTCTAGTGTAGTTTCTTCCTTTGCTGGTTTTTACTTTTATTTATTATTCCTTCTTTATGAAATATGTCACTGAGCATGTTTTGTAGTATAGACTTTCTGGTGAATTCTTTTAACTTTTGTTTATCATGGAAGTTTTAAATTTTATTGTCAATTATATAGCTTAATTTTGCTGAGCATGGTATTCTTGGCTGGCATCCATTTTATTTCAGAGCTTGGTATATGTTATTCTAAGACCGTCTAGCTTTGAGCATTTAGGTTGAGAAATTGGCTGATATCCAGATTGGTTTCCCTCTAACTGTGATCTGTTGTTATTCTCTAGAAGCCTTTAAAATTCTGTCATTCTGTATGGTAGGCATTTTCATTAAAATGTGCCTTAGTGTATGTCTCTGTAATTTTGTATATTTGGGGTAATGTAAGCCTCCTATGTTTGATTTTCCATTTTATTCTTCAGGTTTGAGAAATTTTCTGATATTATTTCATTGAAAAGTTTGTGCATTTCTTTGGTTTGTATCTCTGCACCTTCACTTATCCAGATGAATTTTAAATTTGTTTTTTTCATTTTATCCCATATTTCTTGGAAGTTATGTTTATGTTCTCTTACCATATTTTCTTCATGGTTAACTTTGTTTTCAAGATTATGTATTTTGTCTCCATTGCCTGAAACTGTCTTCCAAGTCATCTAGTCTGTTGCTGATGCTTTCAATTTAATTTTCAATTTTGTTTATTGATTCTTTCATTTAGAGGATTCCTGCCTGATTTCTTTTCAGAATCTCTCTTTATTGAAATGATCTTTCACTTATTGTATTTTCTTATTTTACTCCTTATATCATCCTTTACCTCACAGATCAGTTTAAATATGTACAATCTAAACTCTTTCTCTGACATTTCTTCCACTGCAGTGTTGATGGATTCTGTTATTGGAGTCTCTTATTTTGCTTGGGGCAATTTATTTCCATGCTTTTTCATATTGTTTGTGTGTCTACCCATCTAACAGTATGGATCTGAGTCAGTAGAGCTTCTGCCCTCTAGAATTATAGTTTACCTGATAGTTTCTAGTACCTCACCATTTAGAGGGAGATAACAAATAACAACCAATGCAAACAATAAACAGCATTAAAAAAATAGTTCCTGCTATGATGTCTATAATGTTAATTGTCATAATAAACAGAAATAACATGATCAGTTATTGCCCACCATAAAAATGGTAAGTTTGCAAAATGATTTATAATTTTAGATGGTGAACAGGGAGAGAACAGAAGTGATATAGACTGTGATACTTATGAGGGAGTAGGAGAAAAGATAGAAGTAAAAAATTGAAGAATGAAAGAACAATAGTTATTTGCTGTTATTTGAAGAAAAGAGAATTAAGCAACATAGATAGGTGAGAGAAAAATATATATAAAGTAAAAATATTAAAAATAAAAATAAAAGAATACAAAACAAAACTGAAATATACTAATCAAACATTCTACTCCTCAAAAAGTAATTCATGAAAAATAACTGGCTTCAAAAATGCTAAAAATGAGGAAAAAAATAAATATGAGTAAGTATAAATGTCCATGAACCATTAAGGTCAAAACTAAACAGAGAAAAGAAAAATAAAAAAGGAAGAAATTCCAACAAAAGTTAAAGAATTGTTTTCATTGGAGTTCAAATGATTCTCAGCTTCTCTTCTCAGCATAGTTAGGTAGGGTCATCTGGAGCATGATGCTCTACCCTCCAGATGCTGAAATGAGTAAGGTAATCCCTTAAGTGGAATTCCTGGAGGTGAGGTTTAGCCTTTGATGGATTCCAGGCTCTTTGCTGAATGCCAATTGGTCTGGAGGTTTTAAATCAGCACACCTCTATGACCCAGCAATTGCCAGTCTATGCTGGAAGACTGCACCCTAGAGACTTACCCTGGGTTCCACTCATGTATTAGAGGAGCCAATTTATAGTCCACTATATCACCTGTGGACTCCACATTTCCTGGTTTTGGGTTCAGTCTCCAAACTCAATCTTGCCCACACCCCACCCTTTCAAATTCCTCTCCCAGCCAGTCCTCTAAGCAGCTTGATTGGTGGGGAAGGGAGAGAGCCAGGTGGGTTTTCATGACCAGGTTTCCCCTGTGTAATCCTCTCCACGTTTGACTTTCTCCCAGTCACTTTGGCACACTCTATATTGTGCCACGTGGGTTTCCCAAGCCTGTATTTTAGGCCAAACTTGGGGTTGCTAGGAATCTGTTCTCCTAGTTGCCAGCCTTCATGATGCAGCAGCAAAATGATTCTTTCCTCTGTCCTCTGCTCACCTCCAGGAGAGTTGATGGCTTCTTACCTGCAGAAGGATATTGTGTAGCATGACTTTCAGTTTAGTTGAGCAGTATCTTTGACCTTTAAACTCTTCATATCCAGACATGTCTCAGGCCTCCTTGCTGAGAAGCTGTCTGTCTGCTTTCTTGGTTTTATGCTGCAGAACAGCTAGGAAGGCAACCTTCTCTATTCTGCCATCATGAGCAACCCCCAACCTGTATCTTTTTATTGAAGAGTTTAGACCATTTACATTCAACATTATTATAGAGAGATATGCTTTATTTCAGTGCCATTTTGATGTATTTTTAATGTTTAAATTGGACTTGATGCTCCTTCAATTGATTGTCCTTTTACTATAATGCATCCCTATTTTTAGTTTTCACTTCTTCTTCATGAAATATTTCATTGTATATGTTTTGTAATGTATGCTTTGTGGTTATAAATTCTTTTAGCCTATGATTTTCATGGAAGATTTTTATTTCATCTTCAATTCTGGAGCTTAATTTTGCTAGGTATAGAAATCTTGGTTAAAACTGATTTTCTTTCAGAGCTTGGTATATATTATTGCATACCCTCCTGCCTTTTAGTGTCTGGGTGGAGAAATCAGTTAAAATTTGAATTGATTTACCTCTAAATACAACCAGCAATCTTTCTCTTAGATCTTTTAGGATTCTATCCTTATTTTGTATATTAGGCATTTTCATTATAATGTGTTGGAGTGGATCTATTGTGATTTTGTATATTTGGAGTCCAATATGCCTTTTATATTTGAATGTCCTTCTTATTCTTAAGGTTTGGAAATTTTTCTAATATTTCATTGGAAAGATTTTGCATACTTTTTGTTTGTATTTTAGAACCTTTATCAACCCCAATGATTCTTAAATTTGATATCTTGATGTTTTCCCAGATTTCTTGAATATTCTGGTAATATTCCCTTACATTTCTACCTTATGGTCAATTTTATTTTTGAGATTATATACTTTGTCTTCAAGGCCTGAAAGTCTATCTTCAAAATGGACTAATCTGTTGTTGATGCTTTCCATTGAATTTTCAATTGGATTTAGTGTTCTTTCATTTCCAAGATTTCCATTTGATTCTTTTTCAGACTCTTAATTTTTTTTATTGAAGTGAATTTTATTTCATGTTTATTTTCTCTTTTCACTCTTTTTGTAACATTTTATCTCATTGAATATTTTAACTATGAACTTTCTAGATTTTTGCTCTGACAAATCTGCTGTGATGTCAATAGAGTCAGTTGTTGAAGTGCTTTGAGTTGTGAAGTGGTTTGTTCCCTTGCTTTTTCATATTGCTTGTATGTTTGTCTACCCATCTATTGGGATGATTATTGCTTCTTCTTTTAAGCAAGTACCTACTTCGTTAGCTTTTTTCTCTTACGAGCCCTGGTGTTGGATGAATATCCAGGTATTAATAGTTTAACTCAGTGTGTGGCCTCTGTTGATTCCAGTGTCAGATTTACTTTGAGAGAGGCCATTGAACCCTATTTACTATAATGAATTCAGAGTCAAACCGCATACTATTCAACCTTATGAAAAGTGAAAAACTTGTTGATATTGTTCTCCACAAATGCTCTAATTTAGGTATAAACTTTTCTTAAGTTTATAACTGGAACAGGTTAAAGAATTAGTTCTTGAGTAGAGTAAAATTGCTATAACATTATATTAAGGCTGTCAGGGGGAAGAAGAAAGTTTGGGCAAAAGAGTGAGAAAAATAAAAAGATAACAGAATGATAATACTGAAGAAAAAGGTGAAAAGTGTGGATTGTATTTGAGGTGTGGCAGTGTGAAAGGAAGAATAGGGGATAAAAGGAACAAGTATAAACTAGAGATAGGAAGACAAAGATAGGAAGAATGATTCCGAATGATGTTTTAAACTGTTAGAAAAAAATGTATTTACATGGGTTGAAGGTACAATGTTGGCTATTAGAGTAACAACTAACTATCAAGATAAAGAGTATTATATATGATCAAGGTTGACATTAGAGTTACTTATAGAAAACCATGCCAAGATGGGGTTCATTAGGATTTTGGGCATTTAGAAGGTGTCTGTCATTCTTTGCCTTTGAATCCTTCCAGAGATGCTGGGACACAGGAGCCACTCCCCCAAGTTACAGTGGGCCTCCCATCAGCTGGCTGGTTCTGGTTTGTTAGCTCAGAGGCCTGTGTGTCAGTGCTTGGAGGGTGTGGTGTTGTGTCTGTTGTGTGTTTCTGTTTTGTGCAAAAGTTCTGGATGCAGGTTTTGGGCTGTGGCTGAGATTGTTGAGAGTCACTGTGTACTTGCTCCCCGCTACAGTGTCCTTTTCTTGGTGGTATAGATTCTAGTGGCTCCAATAAGCACAAGTTCTGTCTGTGGTTGTGTATTCTCCACAGGTCATTGTGTTGCACAAATGTTCCCCCTGGCCTGTGCAGTTCACTGAGTTACCATTATTACTAATGAGGAATGAAACTCAGCTGGTTTATCTGTGTTCTAGTTCCACTGCCCAGGTTGTGAATGGTGGGTGCTGATTCCCTCTGCTGACTGTGAGTGAGGCAGGGTCCAGCCAGTATCTAAACCATGTCCTATCACTCCACAGTTGTGGTCAAGGCTCAGGCTGGGGAGAGGAATTGGGCTGGGAGACAAGTCAGACTAGGAGCTATTGCTGTGGTTGACTTGGGCCCAGGCAAATTTCTGCCTTGAATGACCTCCTGCTGGCTGTGGCAATGATCTGAGCATTTCTTCTTTAAGAGTCCCAAGGACTTAGGCACCCTCTTATTGTGGCTTTCTGCCAGCTGCAGCCACTGTCTGGGGTTTGGTGCCTCTATGCTGCTGGATATTTGGGCAGCTTCTCTCTGGCTTGACCCCTCATAGGACAGTGAACTGTAGGGAAATCTCTTGAGTTTTCTTAGGACTTGGGCAACCTCCCTCCATGTCTCCCCTCCCACCCATTATCTGTGGGCATCAGAAGCAGTTCCAAGGGCTCCCCCTTGTAGCGAACAGGGGAAATAGGGTAGATCAGCCCCACTTGGGAAGTGCTTGTCCAACTCAGCACTCTGCTCAGCTGCCACCAATGCTAGGCAGAGACT